>CM042180.1:43238874-43266374 GCA_023376005.1 Doryteuthis pealeii | reverse complement strand
TAATTCCCAGTGGATCACCTTCCCAACCCAGTCGTGCCTTGGGAAGGTGATCCACTGGGAATTATTATTATTATTATTATTGTTATTATTATTTGTTTATTTACTTATTTATATTTAATTTAATTTATTTTCTAAATCATTTCACATTTACTTTGCCCATATGGTGTATGTGTGTGTATGTGTGTGTATGTGTGTGTGTGTTAGATATAAAAAGGCTGAAATAATTAAATTCATCAATATCTAGAGTAAATCTAAGAACTAGTGTAATATATATGTATATATATCATCTTACATATATATCATCTTACACATCTAAATTTATTATAGAAATCTAAATTTATACCGAAATTTATTTTCGCACATTTCATTATTTAATGTAATTAAATATTTCCTGAATAACGACAAACCTAATTTCTTGACATAGTTTTTCAATTGCAATCATTTTCTTTCGTAATTTCTTCAAATTTCAAATTGCGTAATGTATATAAACTCAGTGGGGTGGCCTATTGTCAATATTAACCAGACAACGAGGGAGTCTGTCCTCTTTTCTCTAGTCTTAGACCAGGGATATTGCTTTTGCGCTTGAGGTGGAAGGCCACACCTAACGTAGTCATTTTTCAAATTTCAAATTGCATGATGTATATAAACACGAGGTGGCCTATTGTCAATATTAACCAGACAACGAGGAGTCTGTCCTCTTTTCTCTAGTCTTAGACCAGGGATATTGCTTTTGCGCTTGAGGTGGAAGGCCACACCTAACATCGTAATTTATTCAAATTTCAAATTGCGTAATATATATAATCTCGGTAGTGGCCTATTGTCGGTATTAACCAGACAGCGAGGAGTCTGTCCTCTTTTCTCTAGTTCTAGACCAGGGATATTGCTTTTGCGCTTGAGGTGGAAAGCCACACCTAACATCGTAATTTATTCAAATTTCAAATTGCATGATGTATATAAACTCGGCGGGGTGGCCTATTGTCGGTATTAACCAGACAACGAGGGAGTCTGTCCTCTTTTCTCTAGTCCTAGACCAGAGATATTGTTTTTGCGCTTGAGGTGGAAGGCCACACCTAACATCGTAATTTCTTCAAATTTGAAATAACCTAGAGTAAATAAAGTAGGGTGGGTGTCCTATTGTCGGTATTAGCCAGACAGTTAGGGAGTCTGTCCTCTTTTCTCTACCGCTAGACCAAGGAGATTGTTTTTGCTCTTGAGGTGGAGCGCCACACCTACCATCATCTCCCCACTCTACTGCATAGATCGAACGTGTGCTACTCTTACGCTGAGTTAGAGAGTGCCGGTATCAACCTACGAGCAGGATGTGACACAATTTAATAAGTTGATTGCTTTGAACAATCTAGTTTATAGGGGGGGGACTCATTAATTAATTCGTTCATTTTGAGAGGAAATTATTATGCGGTTGAATACATCTGTATTATATTCTTGAGTGGGATTCTAAACCTCATCCGGTGGTGAGGCTGCGGTTCTGAGGCTCTGCAGAGCGTGGAGTATGTACTGGGTGATAAAAAATAACAGGATTTTAAAAAAACAACTCTGTCCTGTTCATTGGGTCACCATATATATATATATATATATATATATATATATATATATATATACTACTGGCAGATTATTACCATCGGTTTCAAGGCATCATATGCCTTTCGTCAGATAAATCGCCTTGGAAGTTATATATATATATATATATGTGTGTGTGTGTGTGTGTGTGTGTGTGTGTGTGTGTATTTGGGCAGCATTCTTTCATTTATACATGTAGAATTAAACAAAAGACACATCTCCTGTTTAACAATTTTATGTTTGATCTTTTCGAGTTTTCTGGCCAACTTTTTAATATTTGGGTGGAATTCGTTGATAAGTCCACCAAGGTTCAGGTCCCGAGTACTTACGGCACTTCGAAGTGCCATCATCAGGGAGGATGTGTTCCAGTTTGTTTGTTTTTAATTATATTAATGTAGAGGCTGGAAGGAGAAGAATTGGTGAGAAAGGTGTTATAGGAATTTTAGAATGTGTGTACTGCATTGGAAATTAATTTTGTTTAAGGATGGTTTGTATTGTTTTATGTATAAAGCTTCTAGTATTTGGAGTTTTTGTTTATTTTTTCTTTGTGCAGAATGTGTGTATTTTCCATTAAAGATCAAAAATAAAATTGTTAAACAGGAGATGTGTCTTTTTTTTAATTCCCACACACACACACACACACACACACACACCACACATATATATATATATATATATATATATATATATATATATGTGTGTGTATATATATATACAGGCTGAACCCCTAAAACGACAGTACTGACTTTTTTTTAAAATGTCAGGCTTTGGGTCAGCCTATATTTACCCGAACCCGGTAGGGCAGACTGGGCTTTTTAACCTTGGTTAGACAACTAGTCTAGAAGTCTGTGTTTTGTTTAACGGCATATCAATCTGTGTGTGTCACTTAAAGCTAGAAAGGGTTATTTTGGATTTCAGTCTTAAAAGTAATGGTTCTATGGAAGTATTCGATAAAGTTTTGTTATATATTGTTGAAAAGGTTGCTTCTTTTTTTTTTTTTTTTAGAAAATTCAGGGTTTATGTTACATTGTGTTTTGCCACCCTGTATGCCTTAGGCCAGAGCACTTGTCCAGTGGAATTGGGTCCTTGGTAAAGAGTCTTGAATATTGATAATCGTCCGGTATTGTAAGTCCCTCCTCAATGAGTGCAATTAGAATTATGACCAGTGTGGGGGTTCAAGTAGTGTATCAGCCACGAAGTATGTTTGGTGATTTGCGAAGTAATAAACCACGTGACTTTAGACTAGTCTATAAATCCAGGTGGGGAAGTGGAGCACACCTTATATCCCAAAATATTCCAACAGTTTGTAAAGAGGTCCCTCAGGTTTGATAGTATTTGGTGCGGCTGTGTTTGTGTCTAGGAGAAGAAAAACTATGAATTCAAACTTGGTCACCTCTAGAATAGGCTATGGCCTCCTTATTGATCTGTTTCAATTTTAAAAGATATATTTTTTAAATCTATATTTTAAAAACATTCTAGCGGTCTAGGAGAAGGAAAACTCATAATTGAAACCCGTTAAACTCCGTCTGTCCTTGTGTCACGTCCTCCTCGAACGGAGGGGTTACTTAGATACAAACAACTATGGTTAAGAATAGAGGAAAATGTGGATATAACAACACAAACAGCTAAATTGTTGTGATGTTAGTCCCAACAGTAAAAAGAAGTCAAGTCGAGATGGGGTAAAATAAGACAAGTGTATTTACAATTAATGGTACATGTACGACTAGCTTGTCGTTAACGGGAACAGTGCTCCCTTTCCACTCGGTGTCTCACTATTTATAGTGAGAACCGGTGCATGTTCTCCACTGTAGGAACGGCCGGTACAACATAAATTCAATTGATATTTCGCCTCATTATTGGCTGAAGTTTTCTCAAAACTTTATTGACTTGGATGCTTGTATATTCTGCTTTTATAGTGAAAAGGTAAATGGATGAGGGATGAGAGAAAGAGACGGATGAGGTTGATGGGTTGGGAATGGTAATTTTATGTTTATGAGGTTCGTCGGTTGACTTTGGAGAGAATTTGGTCAAATTAAGTCAATAAAGTTTTGAGAATATAGCTGTTTGTGTTTGTGTTATATCCACATTTTCCTCTATTCCCAACCACATTTTGTCGGATTTATTCAAATCCTTCACTCGTCATACATACTAATGTAAATAAGGAGTTATCTCCCCTTCGGGAAAAGGAAGGATTATCTTGTTGTATAATAAAGATTTATCGGATTAAGATTAACAAGAGGCCAAAAGAATGAAATCAGAAAATTACATTGACGTCCCCTCCCCCATTCACAGATGAAAAACCAAAGAGAGAGAGACAGAGACAGAGACAGAGACAGAGAGACAGAGAGAGAGAGAGAGAGAGAGAGAGAGAGAGAGAGACAGAAACAGACATATTGGTATTCTCAAGGAAAAAGTCGTAATTGAATAGACGAAAAACCAAGAGAGAGAGAGAGAGTGGGGGACAGACAGATAGACAGACAGAGACTAAGACAGAGACAGAGACAGAGACAGAGACAGACATATTGGAATTCTCAAAGAAAAAGACGTAATTGAATAGACGAAAAACAGAGGAAAACCAAGAGAGAGAGAGAGAGAGAGAGAGAAGAGAGAGAGAGAGAGAGAGAGAGAGGGGGACAGACAGACAGACAGACAGACAGACAGAGACAAAGACAGACAGACAGAGACAGACATAATGGAAATCTCAAGGAAAAAGACGTAATTGAATATACGAAAAACAGAGGAGAAACCAAGAGAGAGAGAGAGAGGGGGAGTGACAGACAGAGACAGACATTTTCTTTATTTTCTTTATTAAAATAACCCCACACAAGGACTGGCTAGGAGCAATGAACGGATAGCAAGAGAGACAGACAGACAGACAGACAGACATATTGAAATTCGGAAGCAAAAAGCCATAATTGAAAATTGATCAAAACGATAATCTACCGACAAGAAAGAGGACACCAACATCGTTGTCCAAGAATGTCTGATCTCAATACATAGCACAAACATTGATCGTGTGACTATTTGTCACTCTGGCCATTCGTAAGTTAAGCTAAAGTAGCGACTTCTAGTTGAAAATATATTGCTTTTTATTTTCTTACAATTAAAATTTATTTTGATTGAAAAAAAAATCACTTAATACGTTAACTACTTTATGATGAGAATTCGTACATTCAATTCACTCAGATTAAAAAAGACGTGTTTCACTGATCATTTGGAAGTATATTCTGGACACTCGACATGCAGTGTATATTAATCTCTTTCTCTCTCTACCCCCCCTCTCTCTCCCACTTACACTCACTCTTTTTGCATATATATATATATATATATATATATATATATATATATATATGTGTGTGTGTATGTGTGTGTGTGTGTGTGTTTGTGCGTGTTTATATATGTAGATTTAGCTCAGTCGTTAATGTTCATAGGTAGAGACATGATCATATGATTGGTTGGTTGGTTTATTCATTTTAACGGCATATCAACCCGTCCTGGGTTATATCATGCCTAGCGGTTGGGGTGTTATACATATTGTGCATTCATATATATACTTTTAGTAATTGGTTTTAACAATGTGTTAGCATTATTGGGGATTATGTTGTATGGTATTGATTTGTTTCATGTCTATATTCTATGGTATAATTTTATTTCCCTCAAAAAGGAGAAAATATCCCCAATGTTAACATTTTCAAACAGATCTTTCATATTGTTTGCTTTAAAATAATGGTTTCTGATGTGAGCAAAAAATCTGCATTCCATCAATATGTGTTTAACTGTCAGGGGTGTTTGACATGTTTTACATTGTGGTTGTTGTTCTTGTTTGAGTATATAGGAGTGCGATAGTTTTGTATGATCAATGCATAATCGGGACACAATGAATTGTTTCTTTCTAGACTTCCTTAAAGTTGGTCTCCAGCCTCCCAAAGTAGGTTTGATTAGGAAGGGTTTATTGTGGATACAGTTGATCATATATATATATATATATATAATGTGTGTGTGTGTGTGTGTGTGTGTGTGTGTGTGTGTGTGTGTGTGTGTTTATATATGTAAATTTAGCTCAGTCGTGAGAGCACCGGCTCGGAATCACAAGGTTCTGGGTTCAATACCAGAAGTTGGAAATAAAATGGAATCTTAATAACATTAACAACATACAATACTCGCCAGCCCCGTGAAGAAAGGTAAACCACTTCTAGTGATCAAAAATGATCAGAAGACGAATAGAGAGTATACAACATATACGTTTATTGGTATACAACACTACGGCTTAGACAAGTAAACAACCACCTCTGTCCCACAATACTTGATACATTGAGTGTATTAAATCTATATACAAATGTACCAACTATTATGAGACAGAGGTGGTTGTTCAAGGCTATCTCTGTCCCATAATAATTATACATTTGTATGTAAAATTCCTACACTAAATGTATCATCTATTATGGGACAGATTTAAACATTAACTACCATCTTTGTCCCACAATACTTGATACATTTATTGTATTGAATTTATATACAAGTGTATCAATTATTATGACTAGCAACAAGAAACACCCTCCGGGCTGTGCAAAAATTAATTTTTAAAAGATATTGCCTGAGGGAGTTGAAAATTCAAATGTCAGAGGGTTTGTATAATAAGTAAGCAAAATCCTCATCTTATTATAATGGAGATTGTGAGTTTTTCTGTCTGTAACCGAAACTATATTCCTACTCAAGTCACAATTCTCTTAGTTATATGACATCACATTCTCTATGATTTTATTTTCATCTAAACCTCAATTATGAATAAAATTGTCTTACATTATTAATACTGTTAACTATGTCTACATACTGACAACATGCAATTATATTTATATATACAACAAAATAGCGGTTTACAGTGTGAACGGGAAGGCTAATTTGCATATTAGTATTAAAAAATCGAATTTAATAAATATGTGCTTAGTATTATTGGTTTCTAACTGTTTGGTTTTATTTTAATGAATATAAGCAAAAATCTCTTCAATGAATCTTAAATGAAATCCATTAACAAGAAAAAAATAACTGTCATTTTATTCTTTACTTCCTCTTATAACTAAATACTTAAATTAGAAAAAATAACAATGAAAGACGAGAGTGATGGAAGAGTAAGTTTCAGTTGTTCCATTTTTTATTATACTCCCTCTGTTTCAAATCTTTTGTTATACTCCCTCTGTTTCAAATCTTTTTATCTGTATTCTTATTTAGTTTCATTAGACTTTCTAATTTAATACAATATTTTATTACATTAAAACTTAAATACTTGCACCCGGAGGGTGCATATATTTGCTAGTATTTATTAAAGGAGTAAAAAATAAAATAATTTGAAATCGAAACTTAATCCTGTTCCTCTAAAATGTTGCATGCATGTTTTAATTCTTAATCAAACAATTATTTTGAATATTTAAACAAAATCGTAGGTATGTATTTATTGGTAAACTTTAGTTAACTTCATCTAACTGCCAAAAAATAAAAAAAGAATGAGAGTAAAAAACAATTTTTAAAATTGCTAACTCTAATTTTGAGTGTATATAAGTAAAGTCGACGATGCGGCCTGAAGTCGGTATCAGCCAGTCAGCGAGGGAGTCTATCCTCTTTTCAATAGCGCTAGACCAAGGAGATTGTTTTAGCATCTGAGGTGGGGCGCCACACCTACCATCAGCTCCTTATTTTACCACACAGATCCCTGTGCTACTCATACGTTGAGTTGGCGAGGACCGGTATCGAACTAGGAACCTTGTGGTCTCTAGCCAAACGCTCTACCGACTGGGGAAACCGAGTGTATATAACACAAGAATATTGTGACGTAAGCTGTGACGTAGAGATGTGAAGTAGTTTTTGTTACAGACAGAAATACAGACAATCTCCATTATTAATAGAGATAGTTGTTCAAGGCTACGTCTGTCCCAAAATAATTATACATTTGTATTGATATTTGATATATTTAGTGTATTAAATCTTTATACAAATGTACCAATCATTACTGGAAAGTGTTCTATAATATTTGTTACATTAAAGGATTTTTAGACTATCGAAAATAGGAGAAACATTTAACCGAATTTACCCAAGGTTAAATAAAATGAATAAATAGATAAATAAAATAAAGATAAAACGATGGGAATTTTGATATGTACTGATGATTCCTGAAGATGAAAGGCTTAGTTTTATGGGGGATAATTTGAAAGTTTTTGCATAGTGCTACTTAACAAGACACGGCAGGGATGAGTGAAATGCTTTCTGTAGGAAATATTGAAATTACAGCCTCGGGCTAAATTGGAAATATATCGGGGTGGTAATAGATACATTTAATGATATGTTACACGCACACAGACAAACACACACATACACACACACGTACACACAAACACGCACACATACACATACACACTCACACAACTCCGTAAACACATATATGAATAACGCAGTATATAAACAAAATACGATAGAAAAATGGTAAAAAAAAAGACTGCATCCTCTCGTCTCCCCAAAAAGGTGACCTCGGAATCTCTAAGAACTACAGGGGCATAACTCTTATCGGGGTGGTAATAGATCGATCTAATGATATTTTACACACACACACACACACACACAATCATACGCATGCACATATGAAGATAGGATGGATGTAGTAGAATCCG
Organism: Doryteuthis pealeii; assembly: GCA_023376005.1. NCBI lineage: Eukaryota > Metazoa > Mollusca > Cephalopoda > Myopsida > Loliginidae > Doryteuthis > Doryteuthis pealeii. Next base: position 43,258,140 of record CM042180.1, on the reverse strand, counting down.
ACAGTATGAGGTAGATAAAAGGATAGTGAACAAGAAATGATAACTCAAAACAAATCCAAGAGTTGAAATATTTCGTCCGATTTATACGGACATCCTCAGTCGAAAGATTTTTATTGAAAGCAAAATTACGTGCAAGTACATGTGATTTGGTGAGGGGGTTGAGATAGTAGCGGAAGTGAAGGGAGGGAGGATAGGGGCTGACATGAATGAAGTATGGGGATAGTTTACAGGAAGTAGAGAGTAGGTTAGAAGTTAGATGGGCACAGGGATAGATCAAGGGAGGAGGGTAATGTTCTTGGTAGTAGTGTGTTTGATGTCAGGGGAAAATAAGGAGGAGGGGAGAGTTGAGTGATATTAGGTCACTGGGTCAGTTTAGTGGAAGGAGTAGGGGGGAGAATTTTTTTTTTTAATCCTGAAGTGTAGCTATACACACACATACACGCAAACACATACACACATACACACTTACACAACTATTTCAATTCAACATAATGAAAAGATGAAAAGAAGGATAGAAAGAAAAAATGAGTGGGACATGAGTTAAATAAAGATTATTATACATTTTACATACTGAGGTATTCGTAATAGCTCTTAAGTAAACATATCAAACGTTGCAATAATTAAATTTTCCTATTTTCGTATATCCACATGTACGACTCGTTAGTAATAATTTTTAAATATACAAAAATCTCAGAAAATGTGTTCCTCAAATTTGCACATTTTGAAACATACATTTTTAGATAGATAAATTAAAACTTGTTCCTGGGTTTACATATCATTTGCAACATGCAACGTTTAAAATATCTAAGTAAATGAAAATAGGCCAATTGAATCAGAAAATCTACTTTTTTATTTTTTTTATTTTGAATTTTGACATGGCAACATACTTGGAACATTTGACCGGATGACAGACAATATTAGATACATTTGTTCTCAAAGAACAAAAAAAAAAGAGAGAAATAAGAAATTACAGTTATTCGCCCATTTCATTCATAAAGGAGGAGAAGAAGAAAGAGAAAAAAGGAGAGGAAAAGGAAATAAGAAGAGAAATTAAAACCACACAAATAAAAACATAAGCACGTCCATTTCTGAAAATAAACTCTGATGATGAAGCTCTAGCTTCGAAATCGATAAGACAAAAATAACATCTTTTTGTTTTTATTTTTCATACGCATTGTATTGGCCTTCAAAATATTAATATATTATAACATACTTTTTTTTGTTTAATTAAAAAATTGTTTTAAAACTACAAAAAGAAAAAGAAAACAACAAAAAACATTCTACATAATTTATTTATTGAGTTTTAAGAAAATAAATTTTGAAATTCCAAATCTCCTTTTTCGGGTATTGAATTTATATTCTATTGCCGATATCGGGAATGTGGCGACCCATGTGAGATGCCAAGCTCGCCTGATACTCTCCGAGTGCTACTCGTCGGATTTACCGACTATGGCTTCGAGCACAGCTTCGGAATCCACGATTCTAAGCCTACCTAACATTGAATATGTTAGGTAGGCTTAGAATCGTGGATTCCTAAGCTGTGCTCGAAGCCATAGTCGGTAAATCCGACGAGTAGCACTCGGAGAGTATCAGGCGAGCTTGGCATCTCACATTGAGGTTTTTGCAACCCGAAATTTCTTCAACCATCGAACTTTTTAAAAAATTCATGTTTTTCTTTGTATAAAATAAGTTATATTCATTATAAAATTAAGTCATCGAATAATTTTTTTTTTTGGCAAATAGGCCTTTTGTCGGTATCAGTCCGACAGCAAGGGAGTCTATCCCCTTTTTGTTTTTCGGGTCCATTTCCTATGACTAACCTCTCTTACACTGGTTTCCTAGCCAAGCTTAAATAGCCCAGTCTGCCCTATTATTTACCCATAGCTGGAGGGAGATTAGTTGGATGCATACCTTTCCCACGTGTATTAGTGCTATATGAAATTCACAGCGTCGTCCAGAATTTGATGTATTTATTAGTAAAATTCTCTCGTCCTCTAGTGGGTGTACTGATAGCCTTGAGTTAGGAGCACTAGCTGATGAAAAATCGGACGTGTTTCGGTCCCGGCTGGGAGTAGCTTGCTAAGTCTAGCAGCACTGAGGAAACGCGATACATTGATACAGGACTGGTTGAGTATGACTATATATATAAGTATATATATATATATATATATATATATATATATATATATATATATATCTGTGTGTGTGTCTGTCTGTCTGTGTGTGTGTCTGTGTGTCGGTCTGTCTGTCTGTTTGTCTGTCTATTTTTGTGTGTGTACACGGCCTGTGACACTGAATAACTTTGTTTGAAGGTAGTGCACGTTATTAACATATCTACAATTTCGAACGACGTTTCATATTTCCAAGCTAGATCACTGCTCTATCAGACCAACGACCTGACATCTTTATATATTCAGCAAAAGTTAAACCGAGTGAATATTGTAGAACTAATATTTCCTTTTGAAGTCAACAAAAAAAAAACTTCGTGACGTCCTATGAGAAAATCTCGGCGAAATACGAGAACGTGAAGTGTGGCCGAGAAAAGAAACGTCTGCTTAGATTTCACAACGCCGTTGGATGTCGAAGTCTTGTAGCATGATATACTAAAAGTTCCGATCAACGAAAAAGGCCAAGAAAAAATTAAACGTTATAAAGTTTCAATTTTGGGGAAAATTATTTAGTTTTTGTGATTTTATAAGAAGCAACAAAAATAAATAAATAAAAGTCACACAAAAACGTCGATTCAGCACATCTTATCATAATGGAGATTGTGGGTTTGTATGTCTGTAACCGAAACTATATTACCATTCAAGTCACAATTCCCTTTGTTATTTACATCACATTCTCCATGATTTTATCTTTATTTAAGCCTCAATTATTAAAACAATGGTTTGATATTATTAATATCTTTAGCCTCATCCACATATTAATAACATGCAATTGTATTTATATATACAACAAAATAGCGGTTTACAGTGTGAATGGAAAGGCTAATTTGCATATTAATATTAAAAATTTGATTTTAATAAATATATGCTTATTATTATTGATTTCTAATTGTTTGGTTTTATCTTAATGAATATGAGCAAAAATCTCGGGGATAAATCTTAAAAGAAATCCATTAACAAGAAGAAATAACTGTAATATTATTCTTTACTTCCTATTTTAACTAAATAGTTAAATTATGAAAATTTACCAATGGAAGACGTGAGTAAGAGAAAATGATGGAAGAGTTAGTTTTAAAGTTGTTCTATTTTTCAATCATACCCCCTCTGTTCCAAATATTTTTATCTGAATTCTTATTCAGTTTCATTAGCCTTTCTAATTTAACATGATATTTTATTATATTAAAACTTAAATACTTGCACCCGGAGGGTGCATATATTTGCTAGTATTGACAATGAATTTGGGTATTTCTCTGAATATATAGAGGCAGTAACATAAAAAAAATAATTAACACAACTCCTATCCCAGCTATGGTTAGCGGAATGAGAACAGGATAACTCCGTGGACTAAATAAAGGGTTAAGTTCGAAGTTCTGTGATGGCTCCCGATTACGACAAGAAAGTTCCCGAGTTCGAAAAGAAGGTTCCCGAGTCCGAGTAGGTTCCGAGTCCGACAAGAAATACCTGAAGAAGACGGAGGGCATATCAGCCGAAATGTTGTACAAATAACAATGAAGATGAGGACAATAGTCCGAATAATGCAGATAATACTAATGAATTTGGGTTATAAAATGTATTTATTAATGGACTAGAAGCAGCTACCCAGCATTGCCTGGGTAGAGTGTGATCAAAAAACCCTGTTGTATTGATTTGTTTACTTTTGAGATTTAAAAATGCTGGACAATTCTAAGTAGAATTTCAATGCTATTTGTATGTATATTTTAATTTTTAAATATCTTCGAATATAAATCAAATCTTCATAATTTTTACACAAAAAGAATTGGTGATATCTAATGTGTATATATATATATATATTTCGTCGAGATGGACTGAAGTCGGTATCAGCCAATCAGCGAGGGAGTCTATCCCCCTTTCACTAGCGCTAGACTCAGCGTATGAGTAGCACATGTATCTGTGCGGTAAAGGTAGGTGGGGTGCTTCACCTCAGACGCAAAACAATCTCCTTGGTCTAGCGCTTGTGAAAAGGGGATAGACTCCCTCGCTGACTGTCTGATACCGACTTTAGGCCACCCTGACGATTTTACTTTTTACTTTTATTGTATGTTCACTTATTCACACCTACATCCAGAAATACGATGAATATTTTGAACAATGATTTAGTAAAAGGCTATAAAAAGCGATGGTAATGTTTTGTTTTATATGACCTACGATCTGTCTTTGATATATTTCATTTTTCACTGCTTTCTCAAATACAAGGGTTGTCTTTTAACGATAACGGAGGCGTTGATGGGATCTCCATGGAAAGAAAATATATTACATAAGACAAACTAGCTAACATATGCACACACCGATGGAGGAAATTATTTCAGTTTCAATGCAATAAAATATTATATCAAACTAGCAAATATATGCACCCTCCGGGTGCAAGTATTTAAGTTTTAATGTAATAAAATATTATATTAAATTAGAAAGGCTAATAAAACTAAATAAGAATGCAGACAAAAAGATTTGAAACGGAGGTGGGTATAATCGAAAAATAGAACAACTGTAACTTACTCTTCCATCACTCTCGTCTTTCATTGTTATTTTTTCTAATTTAAGTTTTTAGTTAAAAGAGGAAGTAAATAATAAAATGACAGATATTTTTTCTTGTTAATGGATTTCATTTAAGATTAATTGAAGAGATTTTTGCTTATATTCATTAAAATAAAACCAAACAGTTAGAAATCAATAATACTAAGCACATATTTATTAAAATCACATTTTTAAATATCAATATGCAAATGAGCCTTCCCGTTCACACTGTAAACCGTTATTTTGTTGTATATATAGATATAATTGCATGTTGTCAGTATGTAGACATAGTTAACAGTATTAATAATGTAAGACAATTTTATTAATAATTGAGGTTTAGATAAAAAAACAAAATCATGGAGAATGTGATGTCAATAACAAAAAGGGAATTGTGACTTGAGTAGTGATATAGTTTCGGTTACAGACAGAAAAACACACAATCTCCATTATAATAAGATTAGAAAGACTAACGTTACGGGGTCGATGTAGCCTATTCCGTAAAGCACCCGCCTCTGAATCGCAAGATTCCTAGTTCGATACTGGTACACGTCAATTCGCTTTAGCAGCACAGATTTTTTAATCTGATCTGTAAGGCACAATTTATAAAAGAACGGGTTTTTACTATAAGAATGCATTTACGAGGGTCGTTCGAAATATATGTAGAATTTTTCCAAAGGAGTTGGTAATAAGAGCCGCTGTTTACAATAGAAGTTCATTGGAAAGAGTTTTATAACTCATTCCTGTTATAAAACCCCTTCCAATGCATTCCTATAGTAAAACTCTTTTCCAATGCATTTCTATAGTAAAACTCTTTTCCAATGCATTTCTATAGTAAAACCCCTTCCAATGCATTCCTATATTAAAACCCTTTTCCAATGCAGTCATCTAGTAAAAAGTGGTTTCTATTTTTAAATCCTAAATGAAAATGTACTATATTTATTGAATAACCCTCGTACATGTATTCCTATATTAAACTCTATCTAAAGCATTTCTATAGTAAAATCCTTTCCAATGCCTTCCTATATTAAAACTATTTCAATGTATTCCTATATCAAACCTATTTCGAATATATTCCTATATTGAAACTATTTCCAATTCATTCTTATAGTTAAACCCTTTCCAATTCATTCCTATACTATTTTCCTTTTCCAATTTATTCCTATATTAAACCTTTTCCAATGCATTCCTATAGAATAACCTTTTCCAAAGCATTCAAATAGTAAAACACTATCCAATGCATTCTTATAGTAAAACCCTTTCCAATGCATTCTTATCGTAAAACCCTTTCCAATGCATTCTTATAGTAAAACCCTTTCCAATACATTCTTATAGTAACCCTTTCCAAACATTCTTATAGTAAAACACTATCCATGCATTCTTATAGAAAAACCCTTTCTAATGCATTCTTATAGTAAAAACCTTTTCCAATACATTCTTTTAGTAAAAACCCTTTCCAATGCATTCTATAGTAAAACCCTTTCCAATACATTCTTATAGTAAACCCTTTCCAATACATCTTTAGTAAAACCCTTTCCAATGCATTCTTATAGTAAAACCCCAATGCAGTAAAACCCTTTCCAATACATTCTTATAGTAAAACCCTTTCCAATGCATTCTTATAGTAAAACCCTTTCCAATGCATTCTTATAGTAAAACCCTTTCCAAACATTCTTATAGTAAACCCTTTCCACATTCTATAGTAAAACCCTTTTCTTATAGTAAACCCTTTCCAATGCATTCTTATAGTAAAACCCTTTCCAATGCATTCTTATAGTAAACCCTTAATACATTCCTTATAGTAAAACCCTTTCCAATGCATTCTTATAGTAAACCCTTTCCAATGCATTCTTATAGTAAAACCCTTCCAATACATTCTTATAGAAAACCCTTTCCAATACATTCTTATAGTAAAACCCTTTCCAAACATTCTTATAGTAAAACCCTTTCCAATGCATTCTTATAGAAAGCCCTTTCCAATACAATCTTATAGTAAAACCCTTTCCAATGCATTCTTAGTAAACCCTTTCCAATGCATTCTATAGTAACCCTTTCCAATGCATTCTATAGTAAAAACCCTTTCCATACATTCTTATAGTAAAACCCTTTCCAAACATTCTTATAGTAAAACCCTTTCCAATACATCTTATAGTAAAACCCTTATTTCTTATAGTAAAACCCTTTCCAAATGCATTCTTATAGTAAAACCCTTTCCAATAACATTGTAAAACCCTTTCCAATAGTAAAACCCTTTCCAATGCATTCTTATAGTAAAAACCCTTTCCAATACATTCTTATAGTAAAACCCTTTCCAATACATTCTTATAGTAAAACCCTTTCCAATACATTCTTATAGTAAAACCTTTCCAATGCATTCTATAGAAAAACCCTTTCAATACATCTTATAGAAAAAACCCTTTCAATGCATTCTTATAGTAAAACCCTTCCAATACAATTCTTATAGTAAAACCCTTTCCAATACATTCTTATAGTAAAAACCCTTTCCAATGCATTCTTATAGTAAAACCCTTTCCATACATTCTTATAGTAAAACCCTTTCCAATACATTCTTATAGTAAACCCTTTCCACTTATAGTAAAACCCTTTCCAATACATCTTTCCAATACATTCTTTATAGTAAAACCCTTTCCAAGCATTCTTATAGTAAAAACCCTTTCAATACATTCTTATAGTAAAACCCTTTCCAATACATTCTTATAGTAAAACCCTTTCAATGCATTCTTATAGTAAAACCTTTCCCAATGCATTCTTATAGTAAAACCCTTTCCAATACATTCTTATAGTAAAACCCTTTCCAATACAATCTTATAGTAAAACCCTTTCCAATGCATTCTTATAGTAAAACCCTTTCAATACATTCTTTATAGTAAAACCCTTTCCAATGGCATTCTTATAGTAAAACCCTTTCCAATGCATTTCTTATAGTAAACCCTTTCATTTTCCAATGCATTCTCCCTTTCCAATAGTAAAATACATTCTTATAGTAAAACCCTTTCCAATACATTCTATAGTAAAACCCTTTCCAATGCATTCTTATAGTAAAACCCTTTTCCAATACATTCTTATAGTAAAACCCTTTCCAAATACATTCTTATAGTAAACCCTTTCCAATAATACAATCTTATGTAAAACCTTTCCAATGCATTCTTATAGTAAAACCCTTTCCAAATACATTCTTATAGTAAAACCCTTTCCAATACATTCTTATATAAAACCCTTTCCAATACAAGTAAAACCTTTCCAATGCATTCTTATAGTAAAACCCTTTCCAATGCATTCTTATAGTAAAACCCTTATACATCTTATAGTAAACCCTTTCCACCCTTTCCAATACATTCTTATAGTAACCCTTTCCAATGCATTCTTATAGTAAAACCCTTTCCAATGCATTCTTATAGTAAAACCCTTTCCAATACATTCTTATAGTAAAACCCTTTCCAATACATTCTTATAGTAAACCCTTTCCAATTTTCTTATAGTAACCCTTTCCAATACATTCTTATAGTAAAACCCTTTCCAATGCATTCTTATTAGTAAAACCCTTTCCTATACATTCTTATAGTAAAACCCTTTCCAATGCATTCTTATAGTAAAACCCTTTCCAATTTCTTATAGTAACCCTTTCCAATACATTCTTATAGTAAACCCTTTCCAATGCATTCTTATAGTAAAACCCTTTCCAATACATTCTTTAGTAAAACCCTTTCCAATGCATTCTTATAGTAAAACCCTTCCAATGCATTCTTATAGTAAAACCCTTTCCAATACTTCTTATATAAAACCCTTTCCAATACATTCTTATAGTAAACCCTTTCCAATACATTCTTATAGTAAAACCCTTTCAATGCATTCTTATAGAGTAAAACCCTTTCCAATGCATTCTTATAGTAAAACCTTTCCAATACATTCTTATAGTAAAAACCCTTTCCAATACATTCCTTATAGTAAAACCCTTTCCAATGCATTCTTATAGTAAAACCCTTTCCAATGCATTCTTATAGTAAAAACCCTTTCCAATACATTCTTATAGTAAAACCCTTTCCAATACATTCTTTATAGTAAAACCTTCCAATGCATCTTATAGTAAAACCCTTTCCAATACATTCTTATAGTAAAACCCTTTCCAATACATTCTTATAGTAAAACCCTTTCAATGCATTCTTATAGAAAAACCCTTTCCAATACATTCTTATAGTAAAACCCTTTCCAATGCATTCTTATAGTAAATCCCTTTTCTTATGCATTCCTATAGTAAAAACCCTTTTCCATTGCTTTTCTATATCAAAGCCCTTTCCAATACATTCCTATCGTAAACAGTGTTTCCTATTGCCAACTCCTTAGGCATAATTCCCCATATTTATTGAATAATCCTCGTACAAAATGTCATAAAGAAGCCTGCATCTATAATAAATGACATTTTTTACACGTTTTGAATAACGAGAATTGAAATGAATACACGAGATTTCGAACAGAGATTGATTGTTTTATAAAATATGAAGGGCAAAGGTCATTGAATTATTTTATATAAATTATTTTACACGGCCGAAAAAAAATGAAAAACAAACAAAGAATTCAAATTATGTTGCAAATTATTTGACAGGAGATAAACTCCGACCGGATATGTTTCATAAAATGGCCTATTCATACCTTTAACAGATAAGAGACGCCTTGCCTCTTCGCAATTTCTTATTTTTTTTTTTTTTTCAAATTCTGATATAGGAATTACATCTTTCCGTTCTGCGAGATTAAAATTTCGATTTGCGTAAATACAGGGTGGACCATAATGATGTGACACCTTTTAAATGCTATTTTCTCATATTATAAAAACGACACAGAGTACTAAGTATATTTATTACATAACTGATACACGGAAGTTTACATGTTATCTAAGATTTGAATATTATGTCCTTGAGATGGTCACCATCATGACGAAAATATTCGAGAGCTCGATTTCTCATATTACGTAAAGTGTGGTTTAGCATATCAACTGGAATAGCTATTATTTCTCTACTGATGCTTTCTTTCAGTTCTACTGTCGTGTGGGGTCTGTCTGCGTGTACCTGATCTTTCAGGTAACCCCACACGACAGCGGAACTGAAACAAAGCATTTGTAGAGAGATAACAGGTATTCCAGTTGATAAGCTAAACCACACTTTTCGTAAGAAATCGAGCTCTTGAATATTTTTCGTCATGATGGTGACCATCTCAAAGAAAATAATATTCAAATCTTAGATCACACGTAAAACCCCTGTGTAACAGTTATGTAATAAATGTACTTAGTACTCTGTGTCGTTTTTATAATCTGAGAAAATAGGATCCACAGAGGACCAGCTTCATTTTGATGTATGATACATGGTACTGTTGGTAATAATATCTGTCCTAAACAAAATGGCATTACTTTTTATCTTGCCTATGTGCAGAAGTAGGGATGTCATCCACAGAAGACCAGCTTCATTTTGATATATGGTACATGTTACTGTTGGTAATTTATATATGTCCTACAAAATGGCATTACTTTTAACTCACCTATGTGGAGTAGTAGGGATGTTGATCCTCAGAGAACCAGCTTCATTTTGATGTATGATACATGTTTCTATGTTGGTAATTATACCTGTCTAAAAACAAAATGGCATTCCTAAACCAAAGAGGATTAGCATTATAGTGTATTTCAGGGAGCTTAACAAAAGTGTCTAATTCTCCGACTCATCAGAGCGAATGATGATTCTTTATTACTTTAAAGGCATTTGAAAACCAGTAAAAGAATACAATCATTCGCATCTTGATGAATTGGGGAGAGTTAGACACTTTGTCCTCAAGCTCCCTAAATCAGCACAATTACATGCTAAATCTCTAAGTCTTTGGTTATTGCTTACTTACTATAGTTTGCTCTGTGACTCTAACATTAAGAGCGACATTGAGCTCTCAGAACTGCGACCAGGTTTTTTAAATAAAACTTTGTGTCGTAAACGAAGATTTCTTCTCTGACTTTGGATTATAGGTATTATTATATATATAGTACTATTATATACTTATACTATATATGATACTATATCATAATAAAGATTACTTTCCGGAGTGTTAATTAGGACTAAGGATTTCTGGAGTGGTACCAATTATTAATTTTCCGCTTGATTCGATAATAATATTACTTTTAGGAGTGCAAAATAACTTTTTCTTTCCGACGGTTATGATGCAATACCTTATTACTTTCCTGGGTGATAATAATAATTTTCTTCCGCGATTTGATGATAATAATTATTACGTTGTAGAGTAAGGAAAATAAAGATTATTTTTCTAAGTGATGATAATGATTCTTTGCAAAGTATCGGTAATAATGATTCCTTAACGGAAAACTTAAAAAGTGTACTTTCCAATGCCATTATAGTAGTAAATCACTTCCAATTGCATTTATGTAGTAAAATTACTTCCAAGCATTTATGGTAGTAAAATCAGTCCAATACATCTTATGTAGTTAAAATCACTTCCAATGCATTTATGTAGTAAAATACTTCCAATGCATTTTATGTAAAGAAAAATTACTTCCAATGCATTTATGTAGTAAAATTACTTCCAATGCATTGTCATTAGTAAATACACTTTCCAATGCATTTATGTTAGTAAAATTAGTTCCAATGCATTTAGTAATAAAATGTACTTCCAATGTCATTTATGTAGTATATATTACTTCCAAATGCATTTATGTAGTAAAATCAGTTTCCTGTGACTTTCTGGACATTGTTTGTATTAATTACACTGGTTTACAAAAAAGAAATGAGGCCAAGCCACAAAAATGCGTTTTAACCTAATTTGAGGTGCAGCTGAATTCAGATTTGAAATCCGTTTTTACTCATCACCTCTAGTTTTTTATAGTATGCATACTGTACTTTTGTACACATACCTGTACAGTAAAAGGCCGTATATGATTCAGGGTTAATGTTCTATATTGTGTGACTTATGTCTTCCTTTAGTTATTATAACCAATAAATGTATAGTGAGTAGCATTACATTATATATATAGCATATATCAGACGGATTTTGGCAGTAAGCGTTTACCAACATGTCTCAATCAACAGCAGTAGTGCTCTGGCAGTCACGTTGTCGGTCCTGCGCAGTCACGGAGGAAGGTTGTCCTCGACAATTGTGTTACCAATATTTTGGGGGTTATATATTTGTATTACAATTTCCAAACGACGCACCATTTTAGTTGCCTTACATATGATTTAATTTACTTTTTTTTTTTCATATATCTCCAATGACTTCAAGATCGTCAAAAACATTCTGAGCGATGCCTCAACAACGGCCAATTTATTTCTGAATTGGCTGTACATATGTGTCATCAACTGTATCATTTATTCCGGTCAATGTTCTTTAGTCTACTCCTCGTTTTATCTGCTAATAGAACTGTTGCAACTGTTTGAATAAGCACGTATATAGCTCTATATATACTAATGAAACTATTTAAAAGACAGAAAACTAGAGGTGATAGAGAAAACTGTTTCATAAATTTGAATTCAGCCACACCCAAATTAGTAAAAAAACAACAACAACCTATATCACATTCTTTGTCCTCACACCTTGAAAACAACCGTTTATCAATGTAACCATTCTTTATACATACAAATAACACACAACACCACACACACACAGCCGTGTGAAGGTTATTTCTGCTGTCGTTTATCGCAAAGATGTTATACACACACACACAACCCACACCACTTAAAAAATGCACAATGTTTCCTTCCCTATACACACACTTTACACCGTCCCATACATCACGCCATAATAATTACAATACTTTGACGTCATATTTCAAACCGTCTTCCCTTTTTCAAAACCTCAAAATTTTTATAGACAGACTGCAATAACAAGGACTTATTCACCGCTTTTCTCGTTATTCGGTGATAAATAATTTCTTATCACCTTCCATATACAACAAATGCCCTGAAAGTGATGCTAATTAACAGATCGAAACACTGCAGTGTCGTGCCAATAAAACTCACCACTTAACCATAAAACCTCTGGTTTTTTTCATTTTTCTTTAATATACACATACTTCTTCGGATTCACTTCCTTTCTTCACAAACCAGTGTAATTATAATTCTGGGGTCGATAATAATAATGTCTTCAGATTGATTGAATAAATAATTATTACTTGTGAGTAATGATAATAATGATTACATTCAGAATGATATACTTATTACTTTCCGCGGTGATAATAATATTCTCATTTCAGAATGATAATCATTAATCGATTGCCTTTCTTGAGACAGCTCGTTCATAAAATCTTCTCGATTAAAATTGAGTTGAAAAAACATTTTTAAAAAACTTAAATGCTTTTTTGTTCGTTCATATCGTAAATTTGTTTGTTTATTTATTTCCTCTTGTTTTCATCTGTGCTTTTTAACAAATAGCGAGAGAAGGAGAGAAACACACTGAGAAGACTCGGATTTCAAAAATGATTCTTTAAAACCAATTTTCGAGATCTCGTATCTTGGACTTGGGCGAACGCGCCGACTCTCGAATGAACCGCACAAGAGTCCTTCAGATTAATCACTCTTATTTCCGTCTGTTCCACTAATTGGGTAATGCTAACTACTGAGTGCCGTGAAAAAACTTCTTCGCGAATCACGAGAAATCTTAAAGCCTGTCGGATGTATGCTACTACTCGCATTCTAAGATAACCAATCTCTTGAAGAATCGATTTCAGGTGGGCGAGTTGGCTTTCTCGCCATGAAAACTTTGAAGGAGCACAGAAACCAGCGGGCGTTTGTCTTTTGGGTAGACGAGATGACAAACGTCTGGTGACTCTTTCGACAAAACAAGGAATCGAATTTCGTGAAAGATTTTACAATCTTCGCATGGTAAATAATCGCCTCAAGTGATTTTCGAACGCTAAGATGGAACTCAAAGGGGAAATATGAGGGTGAGTCAAAAAGTAATGCCATTTTGTTTAGGACAGGTATATTACCAACACAGGGAACATGTATCATACACCCAAAGGAAGCTGGTCTTCTGTGGATCACATCCCTACTTCTCCACATAGTGATTCAAAAAGTAATGCCATTTCGTTTAGGACAGATAATTACCAACACAGGAACATGTATCATACATCAAAATGAAGCTGGTCTCGCGTAGATCACATCCCTACTTCTCCACATAGGCGAGTTAAAAAAGTAAGCCATTTTGTTTAGGACAGGTATAATTATCACACAAGAAAACATGTATCATACACCCCAAGGAAGCTGGTCTTGCTGTGGATCACTCCCTACTTTTCCACATAGGTGATTCAAAAAGTAATGCCATTTTGTTTAGGACATATATAATACTAACAGAACATGTGTCATATATCAAAATAAAGCTGGTCCTCTGTGGATGACATCCCTACTTCTGCACATAGGCAAGTTAAAAAGTATGCCATTTTTTTAGAAACAAATAATTACCAACACAGGAATATGTATCATACATCAAAATGAGCTGTGTCTCTATGGATCACATCCCTATCTTCTCCACATAGGTGAGTCAAAAAGTAATGCCATTTTGTTTAGGACAGGTATAATTATCAACACAGAGATGTATCATACATCAAAATGAAGCTGTGTCTCTGTGGATCACATCCCCTACTTCTGCACAAAGGCGAGTTAAAAAGTAATGCCATTTTGTTTAGGACAGGTATATATACCAACACAGGAACATGTATCATACATCAAAATGAAGCTGCGTTCCTCTGCTGGATACACATTCCTACTTCTCCACTCGTGAGTCACAAAAGGGTAGATGCCATTTTGTTTACGGACAGGTATTAATTTCAACACGGCAACATGTATCATACATCAAAATGAAGCTGGGTTCTCTGTGGATCAACATCCCTGCTTCTCTCCATCGCGTGTAGAGTCAAAAAGGTNGCTAACTTTCCAATGCATTCTTATAGTAAACCCTTTCAAGCATTCTTATAGTAAACCCTTTTCAATACATTTTTATGGTAAAACCCTTTCCAATTGCATTCTATAGTAAAACCCTTCCAATGCATTCTTATAGTTAAAACCCTTTCCAATGCATTCTTTAGTAAAACCCTTTCAATGCATTTCTTTATAGTAAACCTTTTCAAACATTGCTATATAGTTAAAACCCTTTTTCCAATGCATCTTATAGTTAAAACCCTTTCCAATGCATTTCTTTATAGTAAACCCTTTTCCAATGCATTCTTATATAAAACCCTTCCAATGCATCTTATAGTTAACCCTTTCAATGCATCTTATGATAAAACCCTTCATGCATTCTTATTAGTAAAACCCTTTCCAATGCATTCTTTTAGTTAAACCCTTTCAATGCATTCTCTATATTTAAACCCTTTCAATGCATTTTAGTAAAACCCTTGTCCATGCCTCTTTATAGTAACCCTTTTCAATACATTCTTATAGGTAACCCTTTCCAATGCATTCTGATATGTAAAACCCTTTCCAATGGCATTCTTATAGTAAAACCCTTTTCCAATGCTTTTATTTAGTTAAACCCTTTTCAATACATTCTTATAGTAAAACCCTTATCCAATGCATTCTTATAAGTAAACCCTTTCCAATGCATTTTTTATAGTTACCCTTTCAATGCATTCTTATAGTAAAACCCTTTCAAATGCATTCTTATAGTTAAAAACCCCTTCTTCAATGATTATAGTAAAACCTTTCCAATGCATTCTATAGTTAAACCCTTTCAATGCTTCTTATAGTAAACCCTTTTTCCAATGCTCTTATAGTAAAACCCTTTTCAATGCATTCTTATAGTAAACCACTTTTCCAATGCATTTCTTATTAGTAAAAACCCTTTCCAATGATTCTTATGTAAAACCCTTTTCAATGCTTCTTATAGTAAAACCCTTTCCATGCATTCTTATAGTAAACCTTATTCAATACATTCTTATGTTAAAACCCTTTCCCAATGCTTCTCTATTTTAGTAAAACCCTTTCAATGCATTCTTTACAGTTAAACCCTTTCCAATGCATTCTTATTATGTAAAACCTTTTTCCAATGCATTCTTATAGTAAAACCTTTCCAATGCATTCTTATAGTAAAACCCTTTTCAATACATTTATGTAAAACACCTTTCCAATGCATTTTATAGTAAAACCTTTTCAATACATTCTTGGAGTAAACCTTTCCAATCATTCTCTATAGTAAACTTTCAATGCCATTCTTATGTAAACCCTTTCATGCATTCTTATAGTACAAACCTTTTCCAATACATTCTATAGTAAACCCTTTCCAATGCATTTCTTATTGTAAAACCTTTTCAATGCATTCTTATAGTAAAACCCTTTCCAATACATCTTATGGTTTAAACCCTTTTCAATACATCTCTTATAGTAAACCCTTTTCAATGCATGTTCTTATAGTAAAACCCTTTTCAAATACATTCTTATAGTAAAACCCTTTCCAATGCATTCTTATTAGTAAAACCCTTTCCAATGCATCTTATAGTAAAACCCTTTTCAATGCATTCTTTATAGTAAAACCCTTCCAATTGCATTCTTATAGTAAACCCTTTTCAATACATTCTTATAGTAAAAACCCTTTCCAATGCATTCTTATAGTAAAACCCTTTCCATGCTCCTTATGTAAAACCCTTTCAATACATTTCTTATAGTAAACCCTTTCAATGCATCTTATAGTAAAAACCCTTTTCATGCATTCTTATAGTAAACCCTTTCCAATGCTTTATAGTAAAACCTTTTCAATACATCTCTTATAGTAAAACCCTTTCCAACCCTTTCCAATGCATTCTTCATAGTAAAACCCTTTTCAATGCATTCTTATTAGTAAAACCTTTTCAATACATTCTTATTAGTAAAACCCTTTCCAATGCATTCTTATAGTAAACCCTTTTCCAATACATTCTTATAGTAAACCCTTTCCAATGCATTCTTATAGAAACCCTTTCCAATGCTTTATAGTAACCCTTCCAATACATCTTAAGTAAACCCTTTTCCAATGCATTCTTATAAGTAAAACCTTTTCAATGCATCTCTATAGTAAAACCCTTTCCAATACATTCTTATAGTAAACCCTTTCATACATTCTTATAGTAAAACCCTTTCCAATGCATTCTTTATAGTAAAACCCTTTCCAATGCTCCATAGTAAACCTTTCCAATGCATTCTTATAGTAAAAAACCTTTCCAATGCATTCTTATAGTAAAACCCTTTTTCAATGCATTCTCATAGAAAACCCTTTTCAATGCATCTATAGTAACCCTTTTCAATACATTTTTATAGTAAAACCCTTTTCAATACATTCTAATAGGTAAAACCCTTTTCCATACATTCTTATAGTAAAACCTTTCCAATGCATTTCTTATAGTAAAACCCTTTTCAATGCAATTTTATATGTAAAACCCTTTTCAATACATTCTTATAGTAAAACCCTTTCCAATGCATTCTTATAGTAAAACCCTTTCCAATGCATTCTTATAGTAAACCCTTTTCAATGCATTCTTATAGTAAAACCCTTTCCAATGCATTCTTATGTAAAACCCTTTCCAATGATTCTCATAGTAAACCCTTTCCAATGCATTCTTATATTAAAAACCCCTTTCCATGCAGTCCTCTAGTAAAAAGTGTTTCTATTTTTAAATCCTAAATGAAAATGTACTATATTTATTGAATAACCCTCGTACATGTATTCCTATATTAAACTCTATCTAAAGCATTTCTATAGTAAAATCCTTTCCAATGTCTTCCTATATTAAAACTATTTCAATGTATTCCTATATCAAACCTATTTCGAATATATTCCTATATTGAAACTATTGCCAATTCATACTTATAGTTAAACCCTTTCCAATTCATTCCTATACTATTTTCCTTTTCCAATTCATTCCTATATTAAACCTTTTCCAATGCATTCCTATAGAATAACCTTTTCCAATTCATTCCTATATTAAACCTTTTCCAATGCATTCCTATAGAATAACCTTTTCCAAAGCATTCAAATAGTAAAACCCTTTCCAATGCATTCTTATAGTAAAACCCTTTCCAATGCATTCCTATAGTAAAACCCTTTCCAATACATTCTTATGATAAAACCCTTTTCTTGTGCATTCCTATAATAAAATCCTTTTCCAATGCTTTTTCTATATCAAAACCCTTTCCAATACATTCCCATCGTAAACAGTGTTTCCTATTGCCAACTCCTTAGGCATAATTCCCCATATTTATTGAATAATCCTCGTACAAAATGTCATAAAGAAGCCTGCATCTATAATAAATGACATTTTTTACACGTTTTGAATAACGAGAATTGAAATGAATACACGAGATTTGGAACAGAGATTGATTGTTTTATAAAATATGAAGGGCAAAGGTCATTGAATTATTTTATATAAATTATTTTACACGACGAAAAAAAAAGAAAAACAAACAAAGAATTCAATTTATGTTGCAAATTATTTGACAGAAGATAAACTCCGACCGGATATGTTTTCATAAATGGCCTTTCATACCTTTAACAGATAAGAACGCCTTGCCTCTTCGCCATTTCTTCTTTTTTTTTTCAAATTCTGATATGGGAATTACATCTTTCCGTTCTGCGAGATTAAAATTTCGATTTGCGTAAATACAGGGTGGACCATAATGATGTGACACCTTTTAAATGCTATTTTCTCATATTATAAAAAACGACACAGAGTACTAAGTATATTTATTACATAACTGATACACGGAAGTTTACATATTATTTATGATTTGAATATCATGTCCTTGAAATGGTCACCATCATGACGAAAATATTCGAGAGCTCGATTTCTCATATTACGTAAAGTGTGGTTTAGCATATCAACTGGAATAGCTATTATCTCTCTATAGATGCTTTCTTTCAGTTCCGTTGTCGTGTGGAGCCTGCCTGCGTATACCTGATCTTTCAGGTAACCCCACACGACAGCGAAACTGAAAAAACGCATCTGTAGAGAGATAACAGCTATTCCAGTTGATATGCTAAACCTCACTTTTCGTAAGAAATCGAGCTCTTGAATGTTTTTCGTCATGATGGTGACCATCCCAAGGAAATAATATTCAAATCTTAGATAACATGTGAAACGCCTTTGTATCAGTTATGTAGTAAATACATTTAGTACACTGTGTCGTTTTTATAATCTGAGAAAATAGCATCCACAGAGGACTAGCTTCATTTTGATGTATGATACATGTTACTGTCTTGGTAATAATACCTGTCCAAAACAAAATGGCATTACTTTTTGACTCACCTATGTGGAGAAGTAGGGATGTGATCCAGAAAGGACCAGCTTCATTTTAATATATGAGACATGTTACTGTTAGTAATTATATCTGTCCTAAACAAAATGGCATTACTGTTTGACTTGTGTATGTGGAGAAGTAGGTGTGTAATCCACAGAGTACCAGCTTCATTTTGATGTATGATACATGTTCCTGTGTTGGTAATTATGCCTGTCTTAAAATAAAATGGCATTACTTTTTGACTCACCCATGTGGAGAAGTAGGGATTTGATCCATAGAGGACCAGCTTCATTTTGATGTATGAT
>CM042180.1:43216374-43233874 GCA_023376005.1 Doryteuthis pealeii | reverse complement strand
AAGACCCGAAACTTCCCAATGAGCCCTGCGGATTACAACACGAACGACAACCACCAGCGCCCCAAATGTAGGAGCGTATATTTAAAGTATATATATATATATATATATATATATATATATATATATATATATATATATATATTTGAAGAAAGATCTTAAGAGTTCCAAAATTTACATGTGGTGTTAAGTCCGTAGAGTTAAAGATGAAAGTCTTCAAGGTGTAAAATTCCAGATATGTTTTTTCATTTTACAAATATTAAAAATAGATGGAAATTAATCCGACAGTATGAAAGTTAACATTTTGAAAAAACATATGATGTTTGTTATGTGATTGCTGACAGATCTGTTTCGACCAAATCGATAAGTTGGTCTTCATCAAAGAGCGACATAGATGGGAAGAAAGATATCCGTTAAAAAGACTGTTAAAAATAAAAAATAAAAATAAAATTTATTTTAATTTTTGTTAAACGGAACATGCATTTTTCAAAATTTCAGCGTTTGAATTCAGCGTTCGTTTTTTGTAAACAGTCTTTTTAACGGATATCTTCTCTTCCCATCTATGTCGCTCTTTGATGAAGACCAACTTATCGATTTGGTCGAAACAGATCTGTCAGCAATCACATAAGAAACATCATATGTTTTTTCAAAATGTTAAATTTCATATATATATAAATATATCTGTGTGTATAAATAAATCCGACAAAATGTGGTTGAGAATAGAAGAAAGTGTAGACATAACAACACGGACAGCATAAATTCCATTGTTATTTTGCCTTATTATTGTATGAAGCTTCTTCAGAACTTTATTGACATACGTGCTTGTACATTCAGCTTTTATAATGAAAAGTTGAATGGGTGAGTGGGTCAGGGAAAGTCGGGTGGGGTTGGAATGTAGGGACTTATTTTTGTATGTGGTCAGTCGGTTGACTTAGAAGAGAAATTTGATATTTGGAGTGTGGGTCAAATGTGTTGATGTGTATTAGAGGAAAATTAAAAGTCGGGTGGATCAGTGTAAGGAGAAGTAGTTCATTAGCTCGTAGGTCATCAGGATCTGTTAGTAGACATTTTGGGCGATTTTGGGTCGGGATAATCGTGTTTGGATTTTTTATCCGTTTTCGAATTTTCTTTTCTTTTCGTGGGTTATAATTATGAAAAAAAACCTGTCTTTGTTTTATTATTTTGCTATTTGCTATGAGTGCCGATTTGCATAGACGGTGTAGGTTCTTGTTGTGTATGGGTTTGAGCAGCGATGCGTGGTTGAAATTGAATGTAAGGTTGAAGTAACATCCGTGTTTATTTTAGCGACTGTTCTAATCTATTTTTCATATTTTATTTTCTCTTGTTCTTGTTTTGCCTCATAAAGAAAATTCATTATCTGTATAGTCCTATTTCTCTTATAAGATGTAAATGAATATATATATATACATATATATGTGTATATATATGTGTATGTATGTATGTATGTATGTATGTATGTGATGTTAATGATCTGTATAGTCCGATTTCTCTTTTAAAACGTAAATATATATATATATATATATATATATATATATATATATATGAATATGAGATTTATCCAAAACTTGGTAGTAAGGGATGATTCTATATGGGATTTCAAGATCCACTGTACTAATATTGATGATCCAGTATGTATAAATACAGTGAATCATTAAATCACTAAAGAGAGCTCAATGTAAAATAACCTTTTAGATTATATACAGAGCAATATTTATCAATAAAGGAAGAACTCAATACAGTAATCCCATAATAAATTTATTTCGACGAAAATTGGGGCCCATATAAATCTAAGTTGATTTAAACCGGGTCCCCAAATTTTCGCCTCATCAGATGGGTCTCAATTCACTTATGGACCTGTATTGAGTTCTTCCTTTATTGATATATATGATATATATATATATATATATATATATATATATATATATATATATACATATACACACATATATATGTGTGTGTATGTGATGTGAATTTATGTGGTTGTGTATACATATTTGGGTTTATGTGTAGTTGCATGTATGTATATTTTCGCATAAGTGTATATGTGTATATATGTATTTGCGAGTTTGTGTAATTGTGTGTAAATATATCTGTTTGTATGTGTATTTGTTTGTATATATGTATTTGCGAATGTTTAGTCTCATGTCTATTTTAAAATGTAAATAAATATATACAAATATACATGTACATACATATATATATATATGTGTATGTGTGTGTGTGTGTGTGGGTGTGTGTGTGTGTGTAATGTGAATTTATGTGGTTGTGTATATGTACTTGGGTTTATATGTGTATTTTCTTATAAGTGTATATGAGTGTATATGTATTTGTGTGTGCATATGTATTTTAAAATCTAAATAAATATATATAAATATACATATGCATACATATATATATATATATGTGTGTGTCTGTTCCTCTGTGTGTGTGTGTGTGTGTATGCGATGTGAATTTACCTGGTTTTGTATATGTATTTGTAATTGCGAGTGTTTAGTCCAATTTCTCTTTTAAAATGTAAATAAATATACATATACATACATACATATATATATGTGTGTGTGTGTTTGTGTGTGTATGTATGTGTGTGTATGTGTATATATGTATGTAATGTGAATTCATGTGGTTGTATATATGTATTTGGGTTTATTTGTATTTCCTTATAAGTGTATATGTGTGCATGTGTATTAGCACGTATGAGTATCTGTGTGTATGCGTATTTATGTGTGTGTATGTAATTGCAAATATTTCGTCTCATTTCTCTTTTAAAATGTTAATAAATACACACACACACACACACACACACACATATATATATATATATATATGTGTGTGTGTGTGTGTGTGTGTATGTATGTATGTGATGTGAAATTATGTGGTTGTGTGTACGTATTTGGATGTATGTGTATTTTCGTTGAAGTGTATTTTGTGTATGTGCATTTTTGTGTGTATATGTATTTGCGAGTGTATATGTGTACGTGTGTGTATTCTGAATCAAAACACTAAAACATTCGAATCAAAAACGAAGAAAGCTTCACTGAATTTGGTCAAAACAAATTTGGGGTCCGATTCGTCTTAATTCTATGAAAATCGTCCGCTGTATAAAAAAAAAAAAAGAAAAAAAGAAAAGAAAAATACAAACAAAAATAAATAAAAAGAAAAAAAAACCAAAGACAAAGATGTCAGGAGCGACGAAAAAAATATCAAATTTCTGTTTACGTAGACAAAAAATCGATCAGAAATAAAAACAAACAAAAGAAGAAAAAAAAAACAAAAGAAAAAAAGACAAAAGATAAAAAAAACACAAAAGAAAAAGGCTAAATAGTTAAATTATTAGCAGAATAAATCCTTCTAACAAAAATACAAAAAAAAATTGAGGAATCGTTGAGAATGTGGTGAGAATTGGGTTCATGCCTTCATTGAGACAGATATTACAAGATACGTAGGAAATATCAAAATTCTCTTTACATAGACAAAAAATGATTAAAAAAACACAAAAGAAAAAGGCTAAATAGTTAAATTATTAGCAGAATAAATCCTTCTATCAAAAATACAAAAAAAAAAAATTGAGGAATCGTTGAGAATGTGGGGAGAATTGGGTTCATGCCTTCATTGGGACAGATATTTCAAGATACGTAGGAAATATCAAAATTCTGTTTACATCGACAAAAAATGATAAAAAAAGAAAAGAAAATGTTGAATAGATAAACTATTAACAGAATAAATCCTTTTATCAAAAATACCAACAAAAAAAAATGAGTAATCATTGGGAGAATCGGGTTCATGACTTCTTGAAACATATATTACAAAATAAGAGATACATTTCTATTTCTTTCATAAATTGATAGAATTTGCAAAACGTTTGATTATGTAGGGATAGTTGGTTTCATGACTTGTTTATAGACCGATATAACAACGGAACTTTGAACCTAACCCTTTATTTATTCCACGGGGGTATCCTGTTCTCATTCCGCTAACCATAGCTGGGGTAGGAACTGTTTTAATTATTTTTCGTGTAACTGCCGCCTGTTCGGATTGAACCTGGAATCCAGAGATAACTGTCATTTAGATCTGTCTTAAATTAACTACCTTATTCACTATGAGGAAATGCCATGAGGAATTGTACAGAATGTAAGGAGAATCGGGTCCATGCCTTCATTGGGACAGATATTACAAGATACGTAGGAAAATATCAAAATTCTGTTTATATAGACACAAAATAATTAAAAAATGAAAAAAAAATAAAATGTTGAATAGATGAATTATTAGCAGAATAAATCTTTCAATCAAAAATACAAAAAAAATTGAGGAGTCGTAGAGAATGTAGGGAGAATCGAGTTCATGACTTTTTGAAACATATATTACAAAATAAGAGAGACATTTCTATTTCTTTCATAGACCGATATTTCAAACTCCGGGAAAAAATTTTTAAAAACCCCGATCAGATACCAGGTGGATGAGCAGTTCATGACTTGCAATACTCCACTTTGGCCCTTTCTTGGGCTCAACGGGCGGTCGGAGAGGCCCCCTCCGATCAATCGGCTGGTCACGTCAAGCCCTAGCACCTATATGATTTTCCCAACCCTATTGCTCTTACGACAAGCCCCAACCCCTTTTTATCATATGGGTGCTAGAAGGCGGTGACTGAGGGTCTACATGTCCTGGGAATGACGTTAAACTCTATCTGATGGTGAGGTTCCAGTTTTGGAGGTTTGGGGGATGTGGAGCACCCCTTCATCACCATTGCTCCCTGGTCCACTCTGACCCGGAGTGGTAGTACCTGTTAGAGTCACATCTATGGGTTAAATAGAAAAATATGAGTTGATAAACAAAATTGTATTGTGCATTAAGAATGAATTTATTTCAAAACTTTGTCGACATTAAATGACCCACTGAGGTTGATATGCCGTAAAACAAACCAAACCAAACCAAACCGATCAGATAGGAAAAAAAAATGCAATAAAAACAAAAGAAAATGCTGAATAGTTGAATTATTAGCAGAATAAATTCTTCTATCAAAAATAAAAAACAATTAATAAAAAAAGTGAATATATATACACATTCACTATCACCAGATCTTGCTTTTTGAACAAAAATAATAATTTGATTTATATTCCTGACGATAATTTAAAGAATAAAATTTAAATGATAACAACAATGGATCTGTGAGACTACCATTTTTACCACTCTCTACCCGGGTGACACTGATTAGCCGCTTCTAGTGACAAAATAAGAGAGAAATTTCTATTTCTTTTTAAAATTGATAGAATTTGAGTAACGTTTGAGAATGTAGGGATAGTTGGTTTCGTGACTTATTTTGAGACAGATATTTCAAAATACAGGAAAAATGTATATTTCTTTCTGATGGTGAGGTTCCAATTTTGCAGGTTTGGGGAATGTGGAACACCCTTCATCACTATGGCTCCCTGGTCCACTCTGACCCGGAGTGGTAGTACCTGTTAGGTATGGGTTAAAAGAAATTGAAGTATGGTCGAGAATATAGGGAGAACCGGTTTCATGCCTTTATTAGGACAGATAATACAAAGTTCGAGAGAAATTTCTATTTCTATGAAAAATAAATATTTGAGGAATTGTACAGAATGAAGGGAGAATTGGATTCATGACTTTTCAGACATATATTACAAAATGCGAAAGAAATTTCTATTTATTACAAAAATTGATAGAATTTGCTAAATGGTTGAGAATGTAGGGAGAATCGGTGTCATGCCTTTATTGGGAAATATAATAAAAATACGAGGGAAATTTCTATTTATATCGAAAATAAACAAAATAGAGAATGTAGGGAGAGTTAGTTTCAAGCCTTTATTGAGACAGACATTACAAAATACGTAAGAAATGTCTAATTCTATCAAAAATAAATAATATTTGAGGAATTATTTCTCTGAATGTGTGAGATGAGGCTTGATGATTAGTATTATCTGCGTTATTCGGACTATTGTCCTCATCTTCATTGTTATCTACACTATTTCTCTGAATGTTTGAGATGAGGCTTGATGATTAGTATTATCAACGTTATTCGGACTATTGTCCTCATCTTCATTGTTATCTGTACAACGTTTCGGCCGCTATGCCCTCCGGCCTTCTTCAGGTATTTCTTGACGAACTCGAGAACCTTCTATCCGTACTATCAGCACAATTTGATGATGATGATGATTATGATGATTGCTATTTTGTAATATTTCCAATTGTATGTATAGACACTGTATGTCCTCTAGAAGACATGCCAAGGGCAATTTCCGATGTTAATATATATATATATATATATATATATATATATATATATATATAGACAGAGAGAGAGAGAGGGGGGAAAGAGAGAGAGAATCCGTACTATCAGCACAATTTGATCATGATGATTTTTTTATTTTGTAATATATTCAATTGTATGTATAGACACTGTATGCCTAGAAGACCTGCCAAGGGCAATTTCCGATTTCAATAGAGAGAGAGAGAGAGAGAGAGAGAGAGAAGGGAATCCGTACTATCAGCACAATTCGATGATGATGATGATGATGATGATGATGATTGCTTTAATTATTTTGTAATATTTTACTCCTTTTGAGTTTTCACATCAGTGTTAGCTGATGGTCTTTCACTGGAGTCCGAGTGACAGCAAGTCTCCTCTGGTCTCCAGGACTCTTCTGAGTATTATTTTTTATTTTTGTATTATTTTTAATTAATTTTTTTTATTTTCTTTTCTATTATTTATTATTTATTCTTTTATTTTATTATCTTCTATTAATTTATTTTATTATTTATATCTTAACTAGTATTTTCTTTTATACATCATTATACTCTAATGTTTAAATTTAAAATCTTTTTATTTTACTTGTCTATTTATATTTTTAATATACTATTCTGTTTTTTTCTGTCATGTCACCTTTTTGTCTGTCTGGACACCCTAGAAATCAACTTTGAGATGTATCTCTTTTTTTCATTCACTTCCTGTTTCTATGGTTACACTCCCACACTGTTAAAAAATATATAGAATTTATATATATTCAGCTCTTTGTTTTTTTTTTGTGCTATGCTTGTTCATAAGTGAATTGAGACCCATCTGATGAGGCAAATATTTGGGGAGCCGGTTTAAATAAACTTAGATTTATATCGGCCCCAATTTTTGTCGAAATAAATTTATTATGGGATTACTGTAGTGAGTTCTTCCTTTATTGATATATATATATATATATATTTCTTTTTATATCTTCTTCTTAAAAGCAGTTTATGTTAAATTCATTGGCTTCAGTTTTGCCTTTTTGTTATTTTATTTCATTGTTTTATGTACTTTCACGACCGCTTGGTTAAAATTGCTGCGCAACCAAAAGAGTCAATGGAATCCGTACTATCAGCACATTTTAATGATGATAATGATAATGGTAATGATGATGATGATTTAAAGAAAGAAAATATAGTGTCTTGTGGATACAACACCCCATAAAGAAGCAGATGTACGGCCACTAGCATCCTATCACACAAACCATCCAAGTAAGACGAACAATATATGTTGGACACTGCCGTAGAAGCAAGGACGAACTCTTAAGAGACGTCCAATACATGGACATGCCAGTGCGGGTCGTCCAGCAAAAACCTGCGTTGACTAGCTCTGCGCGGATACTAGATGCTGCGCAGAGAACCTCCCGAGGGTGATGAATGATAGGGACGGTTGGTGAGAGAATGCCATGTATATCCTTGCTACTAGCGTGACATTGATGATGATAATAATAATGATGATGATGATTTAAAGAAAGAAAAGATAGTGTCTTTTAACTTTTGGGAAAGATTCATTATTGCAACAAATGTTTGGTGCGTTGCTCGTATCCATTTGTAATTTCCGGGAAAAGAAAGGAAGAGAAAAAAGATGGAGGAAATTTTCATAGAGAAATGTCAACCCTTTCAAGCACCTGCCAACATCAACAAGCGTTTTTACCTCTGTTCGATTCCAAAGACGCAACTATGTCAAGCAGAAACAACTTCAATGCTCTCTCTCTCTCTCTCTCTCTCTCTCTCTCTCTATATATATATATATATATATATATATATATATATATATATATATATATATATATTTATATATGGTTCTGTTAGTAAAAGATAAAATATGCTTAGGAGGCGAGCCAGATCTGAAATGATAATCAAAAACTTAACAGACTCGCTCGCATAAGCACACACACACACACCACACACACACACACACACACACAAACACCCACCCACACACACATAGACAGAGAGTTTGGAAGGCATGAGACAGAACCAAACGGACAGCCACTAGCAATAACTCCAGTTCCGGAGATCTTCTGTAGAAGAGATTTTTTATCTAAAAATATTAAGAATAAATCACAGGTTAACAAACCAAACCATAGTTACCTTATTTTTCTTTCCACTTGCATTGTGATAGCCTTCAAAACCAACCATCAAACCAATATAAACACAATGCTTCAAGCAAATTATAAAACCTTTTACATATATATATATATATATATATATATATATATATATACGGGAAATGTCAAAAAAGTTCCAGGACTGGTGACACAAAAATTATTTAATTATTTCAGATCCAAGCTACAAACTAAAACTTATCCCCTTCAAAGTAATCTCGCTGAAGTCTAATACCCTTTCCCGCCCTTCACTGTCACGCTTGCATGAACTCCTGAAGGATTCTTCCGGGATTGTCCTTAACTCTTTCGTCAAGGCCTTTTTGATGTGCACATCCTCAAAATGGGTGCCTTTATGACCCCCTTGAGCTTGGGAAAGAGGAAAAAGTCACATGGAGCCAGGTCGGGCGTATAGGGAGGTTGCTCCAGCAGAGTAATGTTCTTTTAGGCCAGGAACTCTCGGATACTCAGGGGATTGTGGGCAGTTGCGTTATCATGGAGAAGTACCCACAAGTTGTTGTCCTGCCACATCTCTTACTTCTTCTCACGCAATGAATGAAGCAATCTCCTTGTAGACATTCTGGTTGATCATCTGGCTTTGTGGCAAGAACTCGCAGTATATATATATATATATATATATATATATATATATATATATATATATATGATAGACTCTTCCGTCAGTTTCGACGTATGAGTGTTCATACAATGAACACCCACACAGTGATTTGTTTATAGTGGTGAAGGCTTGTGTTGGACCATCTACACTTTTTGGCACTGTCGATAGGAAATAATTAGTGCATCAAGGGTTGCCCCAAACCCAATCAACGACCGACCTCAGGAATTTTGAATTCGGCGTTATCCCTCTCCTAGACTGGTTACCTACCTAAGGCTGAAGGGCCCGGTCTGCCCTACTATTTAACTATTTAACCCATAGCTGGGGGGGATTTTGAATTCAGAGTTATCCTTCTCCTAGACTGGTTACCTACCCAAGGCTGAAGGGCCCAGTCTGCTCTACTATTTAACCCATAGCTGGAGGGAGAATATATGGATTCATATATATATATATATATATATATATATATATATATATATATAATATCCAATAGCTGCTTTAACTTTTCCGTTGCATTGGCATCAGTAAATAATCCAAAAGTTCTGAACATATTAAAAATACAGAGCAGTAATACTACTACTAATATTATTATTAGAGGAAAAATAAAGGGTCTACCATGGTTTCAATCAAATTGGAATGATTTCATCAGAACCCTACCCTACGTTTAACTCAGTCGATGTAATTCCTTAGTTAAAGATTTTTTTCAGATAATAACGGTTGAACGCTACGTTATTTTTCTCTCGATCTTCGCGTGCGACTTGCGTGCGAAAAATTGAGAAAAAACAATGTATCATTCCACATGTGTATTCATTCCTTAATTATCAATCTAATTCTTAATTAATTCTTAATGAGTTAGTAATATTAAATCCGTAAAATATAATTAGAATTAAATTTTATCTGCGTTTACTAGCTATTATTTATAATTAGAATTAACTTAGTTAACGTATTCGGCCCTGAAGAAATCATTTCAATTTGATTGAAACCATTGTAGACCGTTTATTTTTCCTCTAATAATAATATTATTAGTATTATATCTTATTATAATGGAGATTGTGTGCTTTTCCGTCTGTAACCGAAACTAAATTACTACTCAAGTCACAATTCCCTTAGTTATTTATATAACATTCTCAATGATTTTATTTTTATTTAAACATCAATTATTAATAAAATTGTTGTACATTATTAATACTGTTAACCATATCTACATATTAACAACATGCAATTATATTTATATATACAACAAAATAGCGGTTTACCGTGTGAACGGGAAGGCTAATTTGCTTATTGATATTAAAAATGTGATTTTATTAAATATATGCTTAGTATTATTGATTTCTAACTGTTTGGTTTTATTTTAATGAATATAAGCAAAAATCTCTTCAATGAATCTTAAATGAAATCGATTAACAAGAAGAAATAACTGTCATTTTATTCTTTACTTCCTCTTTTAACTAAATACTTAAATTAGAAAAAATAACAATGAAAGATGGGAGTGATGGAAGAGTAAGTTTCAGTTGTTCTATTTTTCTATTATACCTCCCTCTGTTTCAAATCATTTTATCTGCATTCTTATTTAGTTTTATTAGCCTTTCTAATTTAATATATTTTATTATAATAAAACTTAGACACTTGCACCCGGAGGGTGCATATATTTGCTAGTGTCTATAATATATGATTTTTGGGATTTAGTGCGAAGCATGAGTAATGTGTGAAATAAATGAGAAACAGAGTTGGCACCCGCACCAACGACCTATAATTCCTACGCCCCCACTCCAGCCAATCCTGACCCCGCCAATAAAGAAGGTAGGGAAGACACAGGAGCATCAAATCATGCCTATGAATCAACAGTCCTGACTCCAGTCAACTCCAACACAACCAATAAAGAGAGTAGCTGAACTTCAAAAGTAAACCGAGGAATCAACACCCTTGACACGTAAAAACGCCGGCCACCACTGTAGCCAGCCAGTCTAAAAATCCTTATAAAAGAAGAGTAATTCCTTCAAAATATTGGAAGAAATATAATTTTTTAAGAAGGTAATTTTTTGGGGGCGGGGGGCGGATGTTGCTTGTCAGCATAAAAGTAGACTGTAAAAAGCATTTTGTGTTCACAATAAATTTGAAAAAGCTTCGCTAAATACCGAATTTTGTTGTGTTGTTATATCCACTTTTTCCTGTATTTTTATCGAATAAACTCAATCCTTCATTCTTTGTATATATATGAGGAAAATGGGATTGAAATGAATCCGACAGAATGAGGTAAAATAAGGAATGAAAGAATAAAAAATGTGTAGTATATTTCGCTGGAACATTCCGCTTCCTCATGCCTTTATCCCCCCCACACACACACACACATATATATATATATATATATATATATATATACATGTGTGTGTGTGTGTGTGTGTGTGTATTTGGGCAGCATTCTTTCATTTATACATGTAGAATTAAACAAAAGACACATCTCCTGTTTAACAATTTTTTAATGTTTGATTGGAATTCGTAGATAAGTCCACCAAAGTTCAGGTCCCGAGTACTTTCGGCACTTCAAAGTGCCATCATCAGGGGTGATGTGTTCCAGTTTTTTTTTAATTAAATTAATGTGGAATTAAAAATTGAATTCCACCCAAACATTAAAAAGTTGGCCAGAAAACTCGAAAAAGGTCAAATAATAAAATTGTTAAACAGAAGATGTGTCTTTTGTTTAATTCTACACACATATATATATATATATATATATATATATATATATATATATATATATATGAGTATGAAAAGGTGGAATGAAAACATCACATAGTGCTGTTAAAGAGAAAACAATTCATAATATAAGCATAGCTGATACTGATCAATATTTCGATTTTACAAAAATCATCATCAGAGCTCATTCACTCCGTAGTTGTTTGGGTCGGAACAGCATTGTGTGATGTTTTCATTCCACCTTTTCATACTCATATTGTCGGATTCATTTCCTTTCTTTTAACTTATATATATATATATATATATATATATATATATATATATATATATATATATATATATATATACGAGTAACAGGTCCATGATCAGACTAAAAAAAAATAGTTTTAATGGTAGTTTTTTGTTTTTTAGAGATGAACATTCGTATTTTGTTCATACCGAGTCTGCTGTCTTGGAAGTTAAAGACTAAACTCATATCAACGGGAGTAGGGTAGGGGCGGATTGATGTGTATACGGTATTTTTTAAATTGTTTCTTAATCATTGAATTATATTATTATAAATCAAAAACCAAATTTTGTGAGTTTCTTAGTTTTAAGCATATTAAGTTGTATGCAAGATTTCAAATCTGAATGACCTCTCGTTTGTGAGTTATAAGTCGGCACGTACGTACCAAATCACACCAAACTTCCTTTTATATATATATATATATATATATATATATATATATATATATATATATATATCAGAGGTAACTGTCTAATGTTAAAAAATATTATTATTCTATAATAGATTTGGATTTTCTGGCGAATTATACACGAATTATATCGGAAGGCATATTGAACTAGCACTTTGATATGACACTTCTAAAAGAAAAGTTAAAATTATCACAAATAAAATTTTAAAGATAAATTTAAAATCAACTAATGTGTACTTCCATTAAGTTGGAATAAACATGATAAACAAATTTTTTAAAAATGAATTTTCTTCATATCACGTATAATGTCTGTTCGACGAGGTAATGATGTAGATTTAAGATATCTATCTATCTATCTATCTATCTATCTACCGGTGTATCCCAATCTGTTGTATCTATTTAGCTGTCTATCTATCCATCTATCTCAGACAGTTCATTATATATATATATATATATATATATATATATATATATATATATATATATATATCTAAGTTTATTATCTATCTATAATAAAATAAGTTTTCTTCATATCACGTATAATGTCTACGTTCATCTAGATAATGAGTAGGTTTAAGATATCTATCTATCTATCTATCTATCTATCTCTATCTCTCTCTCTCTCTCTCTCTCTCTCTATATATATATATATATATATATATATATGGTAAAATATAAGCAATGAAAGAACAAAACCCAGACAAAAATGTGTAGTATATTTCGCTGGAGTATTATTTTACCTCATTCTGTCGGATTCATTCCAACCCACCTTTCCCTTATATATATATATATATATATATATATATATATATATATATATATATGTATATATGGAGAAAAAGTAGACAAACACGGGATATTATGGAAACTGGATGTTTATTGTCAACCATGCAACGTTTCGGTCATTTTGACCTTCTTCAGGACACAAATATAGTTCTTGCTTCAATGAAGGGCATTTTCAAAATGGTGAAAACAGTAGGTTGTCAGTAGGGGCAGGGGTGGTTGGGGTGGGTAGTGGATTTTCTTCTCTCTAGATGGGGAGTGTTTATATAGTGATGCAGGTGTGGGTCAAAAATCTTTGATGATGGGGGTGTGGGTCAACCACCACTGCCCCTACTGACAACCTACTGTTTTCACCATTTTGAAAATGCCCTTCATTGAAGCAAGAACTATATTTGTGTCCTGAAGAAGGTCAAAATTACCGAAACGCCAATAAACATCCAGTTTCCATAACATCCCGTGTTTGTCTACTTTTCTCCACATATTGTCGGATTAACCTCCTCATATTTCTCCCATATATATATATATATATATATATATATATATATATATATCGTAACTACGCATGCTCATAATATTTTATCTGCCTTCAGCAATTTTTTAAAAAGTTTGTGTGTACATATTTGTATTACCAACCCCTCCGCACGAGCAGGATGCGACACAAGATCAATTTCTTAAGCGGAGTTTAACAGGTTTGAATTCGGAGTTTTGCTTCTCCTAGACAAGTTACCTAACCAAGTTTAAGGGAGCTCAGACTGCCTACAACTTATCCAGAGATGGAGGAAGAATAGTTGGATGCATACCTTTCCCAAGGGTATTGACACCATATGAAAATTCAAACAGCCTCGCTCTAGTTTGGTTTGGTTTGTTTTACGGCCTATCAACCTCAGTAGGTCATTTAATGCCGATAAAGTTTTGAAATAAATTGATTCTTAATGGATACACATTTTTTTATAAATACATTTAGCCCATAGATGGGATCCTAACAGGTACTACCTCTCCGGGTCAGAGTGGACCAGGGAGCAATGGTGATGAAGGGGCGCTCCACATTCCCCAAACCTGCAAAACAGCAACCTCACCATCAGATAGAGTTTAACGTCATTCTCAGGACATGTACACCCGCAGCCACAACCTTCTAGCACCCATATGATAAAAAGGGGTTGGGACTTGCCATAAGGGCAATAGGGATGGGGCAATCATATAGGTGCTAGGGCTTGGCGTGAGCAGCGGATTGATCGGAGGGGGCCTCTCCGACCGCCCGTCTAGCCTAAGTAATGTTTTAAGTGGAGTGTTGCAGGTCATGGACTGCTCATCCACCAAGACTCCGTTCTTAAGCATCACGTGTCGCCACCCACGGCCAACAGGTAGCCCCATTGGGGGAGTGTTACCCCTCTGCAGAGGTGCAGTCGGTGCATTCTAACGCTACAGCCGACTGGGCGCCTCGTCATAGATTTGAACTCGGGTAGAAGTCAAATTCCTACGATTCTAATCAATACATTACGTGCCTCTGGATAAATATGTATATATGTGTATGTGTATGTGACGTGTGTTTGTATGCATGAGTGTGTATAATTATTTACTAACCTTAGCTTAAATGAGGCACAAGGCCAGTAGTGTGGGGCACCAATTGAGAATCGAACCCATTAACAAAAATCTGCAAATCTAGATCTAAAAAAAATTTAAGATAATATTAATCTTTTGTAAGTTTCTCTAGCAAACGAAATGGAACTTCCTTTCGTCGTCAGCACAGTCTCTACCAACTGAGCACGTTACTCTCACTTCCTGACACCCCAAACACAGCAGTCGTCAAATTTCATTTGTCGCCCAAACACTTGCTGTCTTCCTCTCTCACCATATCAGCCACTGTCCGTTTTATTTATCCTCGCTCGGCTACTCTTTATGCAATTTCCGACATACCTCATCCGGGTTTCTACCAACAGCATTTCAGCTACGAGGAGGTAGCGAGTTCAAATATCCGTGGCCACTCGCCACACTCCTCCCCTTCGCACAGGTCAAACATGTCCGGACGCACTTTGTTTGTGGGGGCTCAATTTCGCTACACTTGCTAACAATTCCCCTACGAGAGGTGCACAACTATCTGGTGATATAGTTATTTATTAAGTGTATCTTAGTTGTAGCACAGGACAAGAAGTATGGGGCACCCAGTGAGAATCGAACTCATTAACAATGGTTTGCCTATCTAGCTACGTGAGACGCCCATGTATATGTGTATGTGTGGGAGTAACTTTTGTTTAGAAGCTAGCTCTGCCATTTCCTAAATCGTCACTGCGCATGCTCAGATTATTTTATCTGCCTACGACCATTTTGAAAAAAAGAAGGTCGTGTGTGAGTACATGTATTACCAACCACTCTACACGAGCAGAATGTGACACAAGATCAATTTCTTACGCGGAATTTTCCTTCTCCTAGACAAGTTAACTAGCCAAGGTTTAAAAAGATCAGCCTGCCTTATATTTGCCCTTCAATTTATCCATAGATGGAGAAAGAATACTTGGATGCATACCTTGCTCAAGGGAATTAGCTCTATGTGAAAATTTAAACAGTCTTCTTCAGGATTTGAACCCGGGTTGACGAGTCCATTTCCAACGACTCTAATTATTACCCAAAGTGCATCTGAATTAGTAAGTTTTAATTGTTAAGTATCTGGTCGGCATCCTAGGTTCCAGATGTAATAAGTAAGTAAGCAAGCCAATAAGAATCCGGTGTTAAAATATTCCTTGTAAGTCCTTCGTCCAAGAGAATCCAAATGTCAATGAAATAAGCTCAGAATGTTGTCTCTATTAATACAGCAGAAGCAGCAGCAGCAGTACCAGTGATTGGACAATAGAAATGCCTTCAGTGGTCACGTGGTAGTCAACGAGTCTATATTTAGGAGTGACCATTTGCCCCATGCCTTATATCACAAAATAATTCAACATTAATATGTATATGTATTTGCCTACGACACATGTCAAAGCATAGAATCTCTCATAATCAAAAATAGATTGAGATGGAATGGGCATTTGGTAATGATGAACGATGGGCGACTTCCTAAATAACTGTTCTATGGGGAACTTATAAACGGAAAGCGTTTGGCTCAAGGGCCCAAGATGAGATACAAGGATTGCCTGAGGTCAACCTTGAAAAAATGTAACATTGATGAGAAGACCTGGGAGAGTAAGGCTTTGGACCGTGGGCAGTGGAGAAGAGCTTTACAGGAGGGCACAAAAAAGTTTGAGACCAACCGTATACAGCATGAGCAGTTGAAATGAGATATTCGCAAGAATAAAAAAGTAGACAATCAAGGGCTTCAATCGGTCTATTATGTGACCAGTGTGGAAGACTATGTATGAGCAAAGCTGGCCTGATCAGTCACCAATCTGTGCATCGGCAGGATGGACTAATAAAATACCCTGTGCTCCCTGGAATTACCTGTAATTGTGGGAAGATGTGCAAGACTTTGGCAGGACTAAAGAGCCACTTTCGTGCAGCTCATTGTTGAACTTTTTTGAAGCTCACCGTTATATTCTTTGAATTGTTGAACTTTTTTTTCTCCTTGTTTATCAATCAATGGCAATACTTGATCACGAGTTTGCTGTCATCATGTATATATAAGCGTGTGTATGTGTGTTTATAGTTATTTACTAAGTTTAGCTTAGTTGTGGCACGGCACCAGCGTATGAGTTGTACAGGGATCTGTGCGGTAAAGTAAGGAGCTGATGGTAGGTGTGGCGCTCCACCTCAGATGCAAAAACAATCTCCTTGGTCTAGCGCTAGTGAAATATGGGATAGACTCCCTCGCTGATTGGCTGATACCGACATTAGGCCACCCCGACGACTTTACTTTACGTATGTGTATGTGTAAGTGTTCGTGTGTATGTATGTATGTGTGTGAATATATCGTAAACATGGTCATAAACACTGCCAAAGATGAGGTAAAATCCGGCTTTTACAAAATAAATTCACCCACTCCCCCCGATTGAAAAAAACATTACTAAAAATTAGGGAATTAACCGATTTTAATGAAATTTTCAGTGTTGATTTAGCAATGAATGCATTCTATAATGCATCAGTTATTTCATTTCAAAACTTTCTGATTTAATTAGGCATTTCTGTTATGGTAAATTAATAGATAAAATTAAGATATGAAACACCAAATTTTAAGTTTAAAATATCATTTTTTAGATTCTAAAAACAAATATCTATTTAATAACTACTTGAGTTTATTATTATTTTATCTAATATTTTTTGTAGAAAAACATTATTGAAAATTTAGCCTCCCCCTTTAAACAGAATAA
>CM042180.1:43201374-43211374 GCA_023376005.1 Doryteuthis pealeii | reverse complement strand
ACCAAATATTATTTTTGGTTGGTACGATTATCTTGGTCTTTTCTTTTTTTCCAAAAATCTTTTTCTTCCCGGTTGATGTTTGGTTGTATATTTTTACAATCAAACTATTTGCTGGGTTTTTTCTCACCGCGAGGATTTACCAAAAGTTTTGGTATATTATATATATATATATATATATATATATAGATAGATAGATAGATAGATAGATAGATAGACTGTGTTTTCAAATAATGACCTTTTCAACCATCACAACAATCCCGTTCAGCATTTAACAACATCGTCTTTAACGTTTAACTTTGGAAAGATGCAATCAATTACATAGCGTTCAACTTCACTGCGAAACTGTTGTTAATTGCCTCTAATTAATCAGTATCTTGATTAACCCTGACGATTCTTTATGGTGAAACTTCAGTAGGGTATTCCTATAAACACACCGTTTTTTTTTAGGCGGAAGTGAAACTACAACATATTTTTTTTTTTTTGAAGCATCAAGGATTTCATTTGAAATTCATATCACAGGACTTTAAAATTTTAAAAATAAAAGAAATAAAAAATAAAAATCTGTTTTCAAATGCCTTTAAAGTAATAAAGAATTCATCATTCGCATCTGATGAGTCGGGAGAGTTAGACACTTTGTCTAACCTCCCTGAAATAGACTATAACGCTAAATCTCCAAGTCTTTTGTTATTTCTTTACTTATATATTTGCCCTGTGACTCTAACATTAAGAGCACACATTGAGCTCTCAAACTGCGACAGGTTTTTTAAATAAAACTCTTGTGTCGTAAGGAAGATTTCTCCTTAATTTTTTTTTATATATATAGATTTTTATATATCCTGGCTGCAGATATACTGCTATATTCAGCCACACAGAGGAGACGTGATTTGTCGAAACACGGTGTATGTGTATGACTATATAATATATATATATATATATATATATATATATATATATATATGCCTGTATGTACAATGTACATACATATACGCAGTCTGCGTATATGTACATTGTACATATACGCAGTTGTCACCGTTCAGTAATTCAATCGCAATTATTTCGTACATGCACTTGAAAATAGATAAAGATCAAAGATTGTGAATTAAAAATTCGATCAGAAATCAAACATAAAACAGACATACTTGATGACCCGAAGTTTAGAATGATTTCCTCCTGCGGGTGGACTCGGGGTGGAAAGGGTCCGTGAGTACACTCAATTTACCAATCAGAAACATTTATTTAAAAAATTCAAGCCGCTAAGTGCATTTATATATAAGTTGTTAGGGCTTGACATTAGCTGATTGATCCGAGTATTAAACTAAGCTTAGTAAATACTAAGCTTAGTAACTACTCCGTAGAAGATAATAAGAAAATCTTGGACCATATGACTTTTAGGCACCCCTTTTTGATTTCGATTAAGAAAGGACATGTTTTTCATTTACACCGTCAATATCCGGTTGTTTTAACAGACGATTTTTAGATTTTTAAAAATTACAAAATGAACCCCTAACCCTAACCCCTAACCATAACCCCTAACAAACAACCGGATATTGACGGTGTAAACGAAAAACATGTCCTCTCTTAATCGAGATTAAAAAGGGGTGCCTAAATGTCATATGGTCCAAAATCTTTGAAGACATGTCTTCTTAAGTCAAGGGCCAAATGGAGTGATACATGTCCATAATGATTTCTACACTATTGTCATAATCATTAGGTATCTAATGATTATGTAACACCATGAAGGCTCCCGATTACAAAGAGAAGGGTTGTGATAGCCGTTGTTAACATTGTTTAACAACAGCTATAACAACCCTTCCGCAATATAAAAAAAAACACGAGATGTGTGTTTATAACACACAAAAACAACAACACAAGAACACGTCCATTTCAGAAAATGTTTCTGATGATAAAGTTACTTTGAAATCGATAAGACTGAACATCATTTTATTTTATACTTAGAATACGATTCAGAAACCGCTCAGCCACTACAAACCTGTCCTCAGGCATTACGGGTCACCAACCCGGCCAACAGGTGACCTTACTGGGGAAGGGTCTTATTCTTCTGTAAATGTGTTGTCGGTGTACCCCACAGCTTCAACCGGCATGGTTCTGGGTGTTCGTGGTATGATAGTCACAAGGCTACAGACCTAGCACATATATGATTGTTTCAACCCTATTGCTCTTGTAAGAAAGATTCAAAGTTATATATACTTTGAATACAAAAACTCCGACGAAGGTTAACAGACAAAACATTTAATATAATACAGCACATGGATATGACGAGATACAAAGTACATAGGTAAAAGGGTACATAAACAAAGAGTACATAAATAAAGATGAAGACACATTCATGAATGGTACAAGATAACATATGAAAGTACAGACATGAGACTAGGGGTAGTCCATGCTGTGTGAAGAACTTACAGTAATGTAAGTGGGGCGAACACCCCAACGAGACGGGGTTAGACCTTAACTAACCCATGGTGTCTCGTAGTATCAGGCACGGAAAAGAGGCCGAAAGGGTTTGAACCCGGCGCTTAAATACTATAGCCCCTTAGCGGGCACCAGCAAACTAAATCGGGCAGACAACTCCACCAGGCAAATACGAAACTAACGCTACACTCTTAAGGTAAACTCCAACACTTGTTATCATATATGTGCTACAAGGCGGTGGTTGAGGGTCTTAATATCCTTAGTATGACGTTAAACTCTATTTAATGGTGAAGTTTCAATTCTGGGGTTTATGTAAATGCGGAGAACCCCTTCATCATCTTTACTCCCTGGTTCATTCTGTGTTACGTAGTGCCTTTTCTTTGACGGTACCAAATAGATATATGTTGCATACCTCTTTACCGGCACTATATATCTATATATGTTATATACCTTCTTACTTCTTCTTTCTCTAGTCGTCTATTCTTCTGGCCGGATCTGGTATATCTTCTAAGGTCTCGTCTGGTCTTCTATTGAGGGTTCCGGGTCTGGTCTGTTGGAGATCGTTCCTTATCAGAAGCCTTGTGTCATTGATAGCTTTTAGTAATAACAACAAGATTTCAATTTACTTTTGATGTTACTTTATTCGTAGAACCCCAGACCAGACAATCACGCAGTGAGTCTCACATCTTGCTAGCTTCGCTTCTAAGTTCTAACTCTCCAACTGACTGACTTAGTATCCTTAAACCGTTATTGATGATTTCTGATTTTTTTTCCTAGCAAGATCAATATCTCGATGAGGCACTGCATCTATGACAAAAAAATTTGTTCAATTATTATTTCACATATTGTTGCATACCCTCTTTACCGGCACTAAATATCTATATGGAATATACTTCTCTTACTTCTTACTCTGTCGTCTTCTATTCTTCTGGCCGGTTTGGTTCTTCTATCATCTATCTTGGTCTGGTCTTGTCGTGGTGTTTCTTGGGGACTTCGGGTCTGGTCTCTGTTGGGGATCACTCCTTATCAGAAGCCTTGTGTCATTGTTAGCTTTTAGTAATTAACACAAGACTTCGATTTACTTTTGATGTTACTTTATTCATGAACCCCAGACCAGACAATCACGCAGTGAGACTCACATCTTGCTAGCTTGGCTTCTAACTTCTAACTGTAACTAACTGAGTTGCTTACACCTTAAACCGGAAGGGGGCTTTCTATTGCCTTCCGTTTCTCACGATCATACCCAGAACGCAAGGTCAGAGTGAGGTCAAGCATTTGTTGTTGTTGTTGTTGTTGTTGTTCTTCTTCTTCTTCTTCTTCTTCTTCTTCTTCTCTTTTCGTTTTCTTTCTTATTCTCTTTCTTTCATTATTTCTTTCTTCGACTCTTTGTTTCTTCCATTTACTTTTACCTCTTTTTCTTTCTCCTTTTCTTTCTCCTTTTCTTTTTCATTTCTTTCTTTCTTTCTCTCTTTCTTTTTCTTTATTTCCCCGTCTCCTTCCTTCATTATTTATAATTGAAAATAAATAATTTTTTTTAAATAAATCAATTCTTAATGGATAATACAATTTTTTTTATAAATACATTTTTCTATTTAACCCATAGATGGGACCCTAACAGGTACTACCACTCCGGGTCAGAGTGGACCAGGGAACAATGGTGATGAATGGGGTGCTCCACTTTCCCCAAAGCCATCAGCTATACTGATCGCCATAATGATTTCTACACTATTGTCATAATCATTAGGTGACTAATGATTATGTAACATCTGACCTGGAGTGGTAGTACCTGTTAGGGTCCCATCTATGTGTTAAATAAAAAATGAGTTTAAAATTGAATAGTCATCAGGAATTAATAAAACAAAAAAGTCTTCGGCATAAAATAACCCAACAAGGGTTCATATCCAATCAGTCCTTTATTCAATTGACTAAAATCATATTTAAAATGTGAACCGCTCTTAGAATACACCGACTGGACTGTATACCCTGCAGAAGGATAAGTCCATTACCACCCACCACAAAAATATGTGCCTTGATTAAGGGTCATCACCCAAGGCCAACAGGTGACCCTATTGGGGAGGGACCTTACCCTTAATGATTAGTTTTTTTTGTGATAAAAAAGTGGGGCATGGTACTAATATGGTTGGGAACCACTGATTTAAACTAATTGTTCCTTCAAAATGTTCTGCTACTTTTGTGCCAAAATACTGTGTATGCATCTTCTGGATATGTGATAATGAGTATAGTATTTACTTGATATTTAAAGTTAATGAGTAGGTAATTACCCAACCTGGTCATCATAGGTTGGATGTCAAACATGATCACATATCTTGAGCGTCTGCAAAGGGTCAAACTCACTATTCAGTAGTAATAGATCTGTGAGATTAGTTTGCTAACCATTAATCAGTCTACTCTACAGCTCCAACTAACGGGGTATGACACTAAACTGCATCTAGTAAAAAGGCTCCAGATAAGTTTTTAAAATTATCTTATTAGATATGAATAGTTGATATATAAACAAAGTGCAAAAATTCTCAAGACACTAGATAGAATATATAAAGGGGTAAGACTCCCCCAAAGGGACCACCTGTTGACTGTGGGTGTCGACCCGTGATGCTTAAGAATGGAACCTAGGTGATTGAGCAATCCATGACATGCAAAACTCCACTTGGTTCCTTACTTAGACTTCGGAGTGGCCCCTTCCGATCAATCAGCTGGTCGCGTCAAGCCCTAGCACCTATATGATTTCCCCAACCCTATTCACCTTTGGCAATCCCCAACCCCTTTTTTATCATATGGGTGCTAGAAGGTGGTGGCTGAGGGTCTACATGTCCTGGGAATGACGTTAAACTCTATCTGATGCTGAGGTTCCAGTTTTGGAGGTTTGGGGAATGTGGAGCACCCCTCCATCACCATTGCTCCCTGGTCCATTCTGACCCGGAGTGGTAGTACCTGTTAGGGTCCCATCTATGGGTTAAAAAAAAACATGTGTTTATAAAATACATTGAGTATCCATTAAGAATGAATTCATTTCAAAACTTTGTCAGTATTAAATGACCCACTGAGGTTGATATGCCGTAAAACAAACCAAACCAAACCAAACCAAACCATTGCTCCCTTGTCCACTCTCAGCCGGAGTGGTAGTACCTGTAGGGTCCCATCTATAGGTTAAATAGAAAACATGTGTTTATAAAATACATTGAGTATCCATTAAGAATGAATTCATTTCAAAACTTTGTCGGTATTAAATGACCCACTGAGGTTGGTATCTTTCTCTCTTNAGTGCGATATACCATACCAGTTTAAAAATGACGAGAATTCTGGAGAAGCCAGCTAGTGTAGTGGTTAGAATGTCCGCCTATCAGCCTGACAGGTAGGGTTCGAATCACGCACAAAGCACTGCCCTGTCTATAGCTCTGCTGATGAGGCCTAATAGGCTGAAATGTACCATACAGAGATCGACTTCCTCGATTTGTTTACGTTTACATTAAACGATATTGCACGCCTAATTCATTTAATTATAATTAATTAATTAACAAAATTAGGTATGACTTTAATTTAAGCACATAATCTCCCACAAATTGCGGCCTTCGCCATTTCAAACACATTGTTGACTACTTTCATATATATATATATATATATATATATATATATATATATATAGAGAGAGAGAGAGAGAGAGGAGAGAGAGAGAGGTGGCGAGAGATGAGACAAGGAGATAATTGTATATGAACATATTGAGATAGAGAGATCTTCATACAATGACTGCTTATTTACACAGTAGCACATTGCAACCAACAAAGCCTTCATCAGATGATGCTCTGGGTTCAGGCATGGTTTCGGGGCCGAAGCATATTACCACTAACCCAGAGCGCCCAGCAGTATCTCACGATACTTTGTCGGTTTGATGTACAAATATAGGACTGCCATATCCACGCTGATGCGTTAGAGCTTTCTCCTGGATCTTCTTTATCTTATTTCCTCTTGTCTGGTGGAGAAAGTCCAAGTTAGACACAAAAATGCCGAGTTTTGAGTTGGTAATAAATCCCCGGCATCGACTTCAATGGGAAAACATTTGTTATCCATCCGTTTCTGACGCATTGTTACGTAGGTCTTCATATTTTTTCCAACTGTCCGCTGATGGGCCCAATAAAGATTTTTCTTCAAATGAACTCTCAATTCAACGATAAAAACTTTTTTTTGATTAAAAGACCAAAATGACAATATCAGGACGCTGGCTGTTAACGTTATTTCAGTTGGAAAAACGAAGTTGATGTTCCCAGATCGCACGCAATGCGCCAGCCTGTGGAGCCATCAAATATTGACGACACGTGTCTATTTTTAGGGCGAAAATTTTCGAAATGTTTCCTTCTTTACAAAATGTACTGCTTTGTTGATGTTATTAACAGCTTTATTTGCAGTCTCACAACATATTTCGACGCCTCCGCAACAATTCTCCAGGACTTCATTGTGTCTCCACGTGTAGCTTCTTAGAGCATTACTCGCATCCCGTGAGAATATGTTTCAGGCTAACAGTTTCTCACATTACTTGCATAGGTCTGGACGTAGCTAAACCCCCAGGACGTGAAGATTGACTGTGTGTTGTAATATATATATTATATATATTATAATATATATATATATATAATATATATACGTATGTCAAAAAGTAATGCCATTTTGTTTAGGACAGGTATAATTACACAACACAGGAACATGTATCATACATCAAAATGAAGGCTGGTCCCCTGTGAATCACTTTTTCACATAGTCACCGTTTCACTTAATAGCAATGTTCCATCTTCGAATGAGAGCATGTATCCTTGCCCCGTAAAATTCTGTAGACTGTGCTTTGAGCCACTTCTTCAGTACAGATTTCACTTCCTTGTAACTGAAATGATGTTTGTCTCTGAAACCCTCTTTCATAGTTCGAAGAGAATGGATAGTCTGAAGGGGCTGAATCTGGATAGTAATGGAGGATGTGGAAAAGTTGTCCACCCGA
This sequence comes from Doryteuthis pealeii, assembly GCA_023376005.1. NCBI lineage: Eukaryota > Metazoa > Mollusca > Cephalopoda > Myopsida > Loliginidae > Doryteuthis > Doryteuthis pealeii. Next base: position 43,203,945 of record CM042180.1, on the reverse strand, counting down.
ATGAGGCAATTTTCTCCCTTGTCCTGATGCTTGTGTGGGGGTCAAACATTGCCATGCAGACGGAGGAGATTGTCGATTGACATGAATAAAGAAAATGGCATTCACAAGGCCCTATTAACGTGGACCACCCACAAGCCGAGACTCATTGGTGGCGGGTGGGAAAATTGCGTTGATCCCGTCGGCATTCCCCTCAAGGGGTGCGCCTCGAGCACCGGGCAATAAATCCAGCCCTGCTCTTTAAAATCCAGAGGGCAAGTGTTGCCTGGGGGGGATGGCCCCTGGGATCAACGTTATAATTTAACCTCTGGCAGGTTCCAGCTGCCGAAGCTCACTGGACCCCGCCGAAGACGCGAGTCAAACACCAACCCTTTTTTGTTGTACTTTTTGACACAGTTTGTATTCTGGAAAATTAACGATCCATTCATTCTTCAATTCTATCTTGGTAAATACAGCTTCAAACTCGATACTTTGAACATATTTTAAAAATGTAATCCTGAATTTTTTTAGTGTTTTGAAATAATTCTATGTCATAATATTAACATTTTTTAGGTAGAATTCAGAATACTTTTTTTTTTATAAAAAAAAAAAAAATCCGTATGGAAACTTCAAAAAATTATGATATAATATTTCAGGCTATTATCATTATTGAAAAAAATTAAAAATCGTTTTTTATCAGTTTATTTTTTTTCTTCAAGATTTCATAAAATTAGCGGGGTGGGGAGACTCGTAAAAATATTTCCCTAACATATTTTATGAAAAAAAAACCCTATTTCAGACATATTTTTCATTTGGCTGAACTTGAACAACGGTCGAAAATTTAAAACGGAAAGTTGTTGGTGGTCGCCCATGATAGTTTGACGACAGTCTATGAATGAACTTTTTGCGAATTGGGTTACGGTCTAGGGGATTAAGGTTGTTTTTTAATTACATATTGCTTAAAAAAAACAACAAAAAAAAAACAAAGTTACTATACATTTAATGTTAATTGTTTTTGTTGTATATTTTTTAAAGCAATACGTAATTAAAAACAACCTAATCCCTAAAACCGTAACCCAATTCGGAAAAAACTTAATCATAGACTGTAGTTAAACTTTATATGTTACATCTAATTTTAGCGGTCTGTTGAAACGTACAGGTATACACAGCTGTAGGCAGAAATAGATATATAACCACAAAATGTCCGATTTTTAGCTTTCTTCTTTCCTATTTATATATATAACATAACAGAAACATTTCACGTTTGCACTAATAATTAGAAAGACATAAGTTTCATATTGCGTTGCTGTAAATCTGATTTCTCAGCGTTGGGGCTCGGCTATTTTGTAATAATTGATAAATTTAATAAATACTCTCTAAGTATAGGAAATTTAATAAATTACTATATTTCACGGAAACCAAATTACGAGCATTGACAACGCACCTGTGAAATATTCTCACCAATTGACAAAAAACTAATATTTTACAAAAAAAAAAAAAAATGAATTGATTTTCAAAGAATTTATATTATTAAAAAGAAGATGATTAAAATGATAAAGATATTGTTTTTCTTCCATTAAATAAAAAATGGAATTATTTATTTTGCTATTCGTGTCTGAAAATGTAAAAATGCTTATTTTGTTTTGTTTTAAGGCATATAAACCTTGGTGTGCCATATTTAATATATACATGTAGAATTAAACAAAAAGGCCCGATTCCTGTTTAACAATTTTATTAACGATCTTTTCGACGTTTCTGGCCAACTTTTTTAACATTTGGATGATATCCGTAGATTAGTCCACGAAGTTCGTATCCGAGTACTTTCGGCACTTCGAAGTGCCATCATCAGTGATACGAACTTCGGTACTCGGGATACAGTTTGTATACTCTCTTTCCTTACTTCTTACTTCTATTCTTCTAGCGTCTCTTCTAGCGTCTGGGACTCGTATTGGTGACTTCGTGTCAGGTCTTCCATTGGGGATTTCTCTTTATCAAAAGCCCTGTGTCCATTGGTAGTTTTTTAGATAATAACCCAAGACTTCGATTTAACTTAGATCATATTTTATTCCGAAATCCCCACCAGACTACCTGCGCAGATTGAGTCGGCACCGTGCATAACACGACTACCACTGTCGTGGTTTTTGGCCGATCTGCCTAAAATTGTTTTTCTAATCTAAACCGGAAGAGGGTCTTCTCCACCGATTCTCACGGTATCCACCGGAAGAAGGATCAGGACTGAGGTCAAGCCTTGTCATTCAATCCTTCAAGGCCGCCGGCTGAAACTATAACAGCCATTTTGGTTTCTACACTACTGTACATAAGTATTAGGAATCTAATATTTATGTAACAATACGAACGTTGATAAGAAAACTTGAAAAGATCATAAATAGAATTTGAAAAGATCATAATATAAATTGTTAAAACAGGAGACGTGTCTTTTGTTTAATTCCCCATGTATAAATGAAAGAATGCTGCCCAAATACGCACACACACACACACACACACACACACACACACACACAATATATATATATATATATATATAGATATATATATATATCATTTATCAATATTCACCGGAAGTTAACCAAACAA
>CM042180.1:43173874-43196374 GCA_023376005.1 Doryteuthis pealeii | reverse complement strand
ACAGGAGAATATTTAATTGATTACATTTACTAAGCAGAAATGAATTCCAATAGAGTCCTCTTAACTTTGTAAACAAGTGAGGGTAGCTAGACGCCAAGCAGTTTTAAAACAATCGACGTTCCTGATTACGTTACCATAACTGTTTTAGTCAGTTTGAGAATATTCAATTATTTCTAATATAATCAACTTATAAACACATGATGGTTTAGGCTAAAGATGAAATTAAAGAACAAAATCGCTATCGATTTTTCAGTTTTATGTTTCGAACATGACAGAAGTCTGCTCATTTTAAAGACTAAGAAAACCAAAATATCATGTGTTATTAAGTTGATTATATTTAGAATAATTGAATATCTCAAACTGACAAAAAACGAGTTATGGGTAAACGTAATCAGGAACGTCGATTGTTTTAAAACTGCTGGCGTTCTAGCTAACCCTCACTTTGTTTACAAAGTTAGAGGGACTCTATTGGATCATTTCCGCTTAGAAATGTATCAATTAAATATTTCTCCTGTATTTTTGACAGCCGCTACTTGGCCCCATGGCGTAAGGAGACTTTGCAGACGAACATTCATTCAGGTCTCAACACCCGGCTAGAGGTAGGCTTGTTAAAGTGTAGCCACACTGATGAGAGGTGAAACCTCGAAACACGTGTTCTGGTCGTTGGTAATATGGATTCAATTTATCAATATATATAATTCCTCTATCAAATTTAATATATTTACCCTTTGCCCATTAGGTTGTGTTCTGAGGATTCGGGCCCCGAATTGGGAAGTCGTTGCCTGGGGGTGACCTTGCCTCTGTATCCTGCGATGGGATACCACGGAATACAGGTTAGGTGGCTGGTGCAGTTTGAATTAATATTACCATTGACTAGATGATTTGGCATTTTCGCCGTTTTTGTGGCATGGCTGGTTGCGGCCAGTGTGTTTGAGTCCCCGCTCTTCCACCGCTGTGCCGCTGTTCAACTCTAGTGGCGGATATTGTGGTATGCACTGACTGATGAGACAAAGGAGGTCGAAACAAGCTGTCCAAGTGCCTCTGGGATGTCGCAAAATGGTGTTTGCCCGGAGTTGTTTGGTCGTAGGTTAATATGATTCAATTATCAATGATATATATAATAATATATATTATATATATATATATAATGTCGCTGGGAGATCCACTTATGTTCTTTGTTGGTATATTCTATTGAGTCTAGTCTTCAGTGTATATATTGTAGTTTTCATATATATATTTAATATCATATATATATATATATGGGTGTGTGTGTGTGTGTGTGTGTGTCAGTGTGTTAATTACATTAAGCAGCGGCCAACAAAGGCATCGGCACCATCAAACATCTTCAGGGACAGCCATTCAAATGCGACATCTGTGGTCGAGAATGTTTTTCAAACATCCGGACTTTTCACAGTTATAGGAGGCGCTGTAACTTCAGAGGCACAAAAAACTTTATATATATATATATATATATATATATATATATATATAATATATATATATATATAATATATTAATATAATATAATATAATAAAATAATATATAAAGGTTTTACATATTCTATTATTTGGTGACAAAGAACATCACGATCAAAGATGAACATTTGTACATCTTCACCTGATGATTTGCCTCGATTGGAAACCAAAAATGGTCGTGAATGTTCCTTTGTCACCAAATGAATAGATATTTAAAACCTGTACTATAATTTATTTTATTATATTACTATAAACAGCTCTATTTATATTGAGACTTTACCAATTTGGTACGCTATTCCAGGCAACAGCTGAAACAGTTGACCATCTCACAATATATATATATAATCTGATGTAGTCGGAGAATTAGACATTATTGTCTAAGCTCCCTAAACATAGTCTTATTTAATGCAGGGATCTCTAAGTCTTTTGTTATTTCTTAATTATCAATTATATATATATATATATATATATAATATATATATATATATATATAGTTCAATGAGAAATCAAAACAAATAAAGTTTTTGCTTTATTTATTTAATTACGGGAACGGTATTACCAACAAAGCGGTTTTCTTGCTTATATTATCAGGTCTTACCTTTGATTGATGCTTTCAGCAAGAAAACCGCTGGGGTTAATACGTTCCGTAATTAAATAATAAAAACAAAAACTTTATTTGTTTTGATTTCTCATTTGAACTATCAACGCTCTATCACAGATATTTGAGCACTCTTCTAATACACTGTACGTTGGATTTACTTCTACTTTTTCTAGTATACTAGTGCCAACCATTACACATTAATAATAATAATAATAATAATTAATATAATATATATATATATATATATATATATATATATATATATATTATAATTTAAGTAAACGTTAATTGGAGGAGTGGCATATTGTCGGAATTACCGCGACAGCGAGGAAGTCATTCCCCTTCGCTCGCTCAGACTGTGAGGACTTTTTTGATGTGGTGGAGCACCATACGTACCGTCAGTCGCATTACATTCTTCAAATATTCAGATTAACCCATTCAATTGCTACTCATGTGCTGAGTTGGACTGGGACCAGTCAATATTCTATATCAATATTCAACAATAAATTTATTCCCGTTCACGCTGTAGACCGCTATTGTGTTGATATAAAAGCAGCACAACGATATATGCGAAATTAGCTTGTCAAAGGAAATACGTCACTATTACTACTACTATATAAAGCAGGAGTGGAATAATAATTATATATATATATATATATATATATAATAATATTATATATATATATATATATATAAATGTTTTTTTAAAATTGGGCGTTATTGTGAAAGCATTAAAAATGTATAAATGAAATGAACTCGGTATTATGGAAGTATTGGATTCACTTATTCTTTTTAATTATTTTTTTTCCATAAAATTTCAGGTTCGTTTAGATACCCTTTGTAAATGTATACTGTTCAACGGTCTTTTGTCTCTGTTGTTATCGACAGTGGCAGCGTCTGTGAATATTTAATAAACGGAGAATCCGATATCTTGCGTTTTAATCCATCACGTGCGTTTGTAATTTAGAATCCATTTAGATTCTGATGATATATATATTATATATATATATAATATATATATATATATATACTATATATATATTAAAACCGTTTGAGAGAAAAGGCCCCGAAACGGTTGCACATTCTCTCCTGATGATCCCATGCATTTGTTAAACATCTTTGTTTTTTCAAATATACAAATTCACACTGTTCGGGATTAATTTATTTTTATTTTCACATACTTGTCTTAACAAAACTATACATATGAATGTTTTACTCCTCTGAATATATTTATCCATAAAACACCACAGATTTACCTACACCTTATGGTTACTTATTTAAACAGTTGGAATATGCATTTATGAACGAATTTTGATATATTTAATAATAAACTTTTTTATATAATTATACACCTTTTAAAATAATTTTACACAGGCTTTTTTAGTTCTTATTATAAACTATAATGCTTCTGATTTTTTTTTAATTAAAATTAAAATAAAATTCATTTTATTTAATACTGACCAGCGCATTTTTTGATAAAAAATAATTATTCCAACTTTGCACTAAGCAGCGTTCTGTTTTTGCGCATTCTTTCTTCAACGGTTCATTTCAAATCTCGTCTCATTTTTTGTTTGAAGACCATCCACATGCGGTCGATACAGATATCCGAGGGACCTCACATCAGGAGGGGGCGGGGGCCGATGTTTGCTTTTAAACCGTTGAGAGGGAAGGCCCACGAAACCGGTGCCACATTCTCTCCTGATGATCCCATGGCTGTTTGTAAAATCTTTTGTTATTTCAACTTATCAATTTTCCATATATATATAATATATATAAATATTATATATATTATATATATAGAGAGAGAGATGAGAGAGAGAGACGGGACAGATAGACAGACAGAGACAGGGAGGGAGGACGAGAGAGAGAGACGGACAGAAGACAGAGACGAGACAGAGACAGAGAGAGCGAGGAGAGAGAAAGAGACGGGACAGATAGAACAGACAGAGACCAGAGACAAAGAGAGAGACGGACAGATAGACAGACAGAGACAGGGAGAGAGAGAGAGAGACGGACAGACAGAGAAGAGGAGGAGAGGAGAGAAAGAGAGACGGACAGAGAAGAGAAGGAGAGAGACAAGAGAGACAGAGAGAGGATGAGAGGAGAGAGAGAGAAAGAGAGAGAGAGAGAGAGGAGAGAGGAAATTGTTTTAGATCGAACAAAAGTAATGTAAGTATATTTTTAAAGAAAAAAAGTCCGCAATAAGGTTTCAAATTTTGGTATTTTGTTTCAATTTTCTTTCGATGTGTTACACATGTTTTCTTGTATCATTCCATGACTCGTTTAAAGTTAAATAAAGTTGTCCGGGGGGCGGGGTTATGTTGTTTATTTTATATTGGCCTAGATATAAAAAAGTAGGTTCAAAAAAAGGAATCCATTTCATAACAAAGGACAATAAATTTATTTCCGTGTGAAAGGTTGTTTGGAGTGAGACCCTTTTTTGCTGGCACCTATTCATCAGTCTATCTACCATTAACCTATTTTTTAAATCATGTAGCTATGGTATCTATTATTTATCTACATTCGTTTCTACTATCTATCTATCTATTCTATCGATTTATCTATCTACATCAATCAGATCAATCCTATCTGTTTATTCATTATCATCTGAATCTGCTCTTATCATCTAATATGAGGTACTGCCTATAGAGGAACCATAAGTGTTCCTCAGTCACATCGTTTCGTACCGACGATTCCATCTAATCTTTTGTTGGGGACGTGTTGCTTAATGCTTAAGCGATTGGATGCCACGGATTAAGCTAACCAACGTCCCCACTTAAGATAGAAATGGAATCGTCGGTCCGAACGATCTACTGAGGAACACTTATGGTTCCTTTATAGGCGAGGCACCTCATAAGTTGACCCAATTGGTGCCAACTCATTAACAGTGACCTGGGTATCACCTCAAAATTTTTGGAGACATTGCTATATTCTTACCAGTAAGAAAGAGAGTAAACAAAGAGAGGGCTTACTTGGGTTTGAATATTATCAATCTTTTAATCTTCTCCCCCTTCTTTGAGGTATAGAAAGAAATTGTCTTTTTTCTTGTTATTTTTTATTTTTAAATTCGTCCCATTTACTGGTTATCTATTTTCCTTCTTATATTGAGCTCATGTGAGCGAAGGAACGAAACAAGTAATTAGCAACTGTTTTATTTTCCCTTTACCCCCCCTTTCTATTGTATAAAAAAGGAGTTTGTTTAAAGCATTAATAAAATTCTGTACCCCCAAAAAATTCATATATATATATATATAATATATATATATATATATATAGTAAAATACGATGGTAAAATGAATGAATGGATGAAATTAAAATGAATGAAATGAGGGGATAAATGAAAAAACCTTTCCAAGGGACCCCACTCTCAAAAGTATTAAAACACTTTTTGAGAGTGGGGTCCCTGATAGAAAGTTTTCCTCATCTATTATTAGACTTCCTTTGAAGCATCAAGTTAATATAATCATTCTATAAGTTATTAGAGAAGATAAAATCCGTCTCTTACCTTTGTAATATCTGTTGAGAATGGGTTTGAATTTTTATATGTATATTATATCTAATCTTGTTTGGTTAACTTCCGGTGAATATTGATAAATGATATATATATATATATATATATATATATATATATATATATTGTATGTGTGTGTGTGTGTGTGTGTGTGTGTGTGTGTGTGTATTTGGGCAGCATTCTTTCATTTATACATGGGGAATTAAACAAAAGACACGTCTCCTGTTTAACAATTTTATTTATGATCTTTTCAAATTCTATTTATGATCTTTTCAAGTTTTCTTATCAACGTTCGTATTGTTACATAAATATTAGATTCCTAATACTTATGTACAGTAGTGTAGAAACCAAAATGGCTGTTATAAGTTTCAGCCGGCGGCCTTGAAGGATTGAATGACAAGGCTTGACCTCAGTCCTGATCCTTCTTCCGGTGGATACCGTGAGAATCGGTGGAGAAGACCCTCTTCCGGTTTAGATTAGAAACAGATTTTAGGCAGATCGGCCAAAACCACGACAGTGGTAAGTCGTGTTATGCACGGTGCCGACTCAATCTGCGCAGGTAGTCTGGTGGGGATTTCGGAATAAAATATGATCTAAGTTAAATCGAAGTCTTGGGTTATTATCTAAAAACTACCAATGACACAGGGCTTTTGATAAAGAGAAATCCCCAATGGAAGACCTGACACGAAGTCACCAATACGAAGTCCAGACGCTAGAAGAGACGCTAGAAGAATAGAAGTAAGAAAGTAAGGAAAGAGAGTATACAACTGTATCCCGAGTACCGAAGTTCGTATCACTGATGATGGCACTTCGAAGTGCCGAAAGTACTCGGGATACGAACTTCGGTGGACTAATCTACGGATATCATCCAAATGTTAAAAAAGTTGGCCAGAAACGTCGAAAAGATCGTTAATAAAATTGTTAAACAGGAATCGGGCCTTTTTGTTTAATTCTACATGTATATATTAATATGGCACACCAAGGTTTATATGCCTTAAAACAAAACAAAATAAGCATTTTTACATTTTCAGACACGAAATAGCAAAACTAAATAATTCCATTTTTATTTAATGGAAGAAAAACAATATCTTTATCATTTTTTTAAATCATCTTCTTTTTAATAATATAAATTTCTTTGAAAATCAATTCATTTTTTTTTTTTTTTTGTAAAATAATTAGTTTTTGTCAATTGGTGAGAATATTTTCACAGGTGCGTTGTCAATGCTCGTAATTTGGTTTCCGTGAAATATAGTAATTATTAAATTTCCTATACTTAGAGAGTATTATTAAATTTATCAATTATTACAAAATAGCCGAGCCCCAACGCTGAGAAATCAGATTTACAGCAACGCAATATGAAACTTTATGTCTTTTCAATTATTAGCGCAAACGTGAAATGTTTCAGTTATGTTATATATATAAATAGGAAAGAAGAAGCTAAAAATCGGACATTTTGTGGTTATATATCTATTTCTGCCTACAGCTGTGTATACCTGTACGTTTCAACAGACCGCTAAAATTAGATGTAACATGTAAAGTTTAACTACAGTCTATGAATTAAGTTTTTTCCGAATTGGGTTACGGTTTTAGGGGATTAGGTTGTTTTTAATTACGTATTGCTTTAAAAAATATACAACAAAAACAAATTAACATTAAATGTATAGTAAGTTTGTTTTTTTTTGTTGTTTTTTTAAGCAATATGTAATTAAAAAACAACCTTAATCCCCTAGACCGTAACCCAATTCGCAAAAAGTTTATTCATAGACTGTCGTCAAACTATCATGGGGACCACCAACAAACTTTCCGTTTTAATTTTCCGACCGTTGTTCAAGTTCAGCCAAATGAAAATATGTCTGAAATAGGTTTTTTTTTTTCATAAAATATGTTAGGGGAAATATTTTTTACGAGTCTCCCCCACCCCGCTAATTTTATGAAATCTTGAAGAAAAAAAATAAACTGATAAAAAACGATTTTTAAATTTTTTTCAATAAAGATAATAGTCTGAATAATTATATCATAAGATTTTTTGAAGTTTCCATACGGGATTTTTTTTTTTATTATAAAAAAAAAAGTATTCTGAATTCTACCTAAAAAATGTTAATATTATGACATAGAATTATTTCAAAACACTAAAAAAATTCAGGATTACATTTTTAAAAAAATATGTTCAAAGTATCGAGTTTGAAGCTGTATTTACCAAGATAGAATTGAAGAATGAATGGATCGTTAATTTTCCAGAATACAAACTGTGTCAAAAAGTACAACAAAAAAGATGGTGTTTTGACTCGCAGTCTTCGGCCGGGGTCCAGTGAGCTTCGGCAGCTGGACCTGCCAGAGGTTAAATTAATAGCGTTGATCCCAGGGGCCATCCCTCCCCCAGGCAACACTTGCCCTCTGGATTTTAAAGAGCAGGGCTGGATTTATTGCCCGGTGCCTGAGGCGCCCCCTTGAGGGGAATGCCGACGGGATCAACGCAATTTTTCCACCCGCCACCAATGAGTCTCGGCTTGTGGGTGGTCCCACGTTAATAGGGCCTTGTGAATGCCATTTTCTTTATTTCATGTCAATCGACAATCTCCTTCTACATGACAATGTTTGACCCCCACACAAGCATCAGGACAAGGGAGAAAATTGCCTCATTCGGTGGACAACTTTTCCACATCCTCCATACTATCCAGATTCAGCCCCTTCAGACTATCCATCTCTTCGGCCCTATGAAAGAGGGTTTCAGAGGCAAACATCATTTCAGTTACAAGGAAGTGAAATCTGTACTGAAGAAGTGGCTCAAAGCACAGTCAACAGAATTTTACGGGGCAAGGATACATGCTCTCATTCGAAGATGGAACATTGCTATTAAGAGAAACGGTGACTATGTGAAGAAGTGATTCACAGAGGACCAGCTTCATTTTGATGTATGATACATGTTCCTGTGTTGGTAATTATACCTGTCCTAAACAAAATGGCATTACTTTTTGACATACGTATATATATATATATATATATATATATATATATATATTATATATTACCAACACCAGTCAATCTTCACGTCTGGGGGTTAGCTACGTCAGACCTATGCAAAGTATGTGAGAAAACTGTTAGCCTGAAACATATTCTCACGGGATGCGAGTATGCTCTAAGAAGCTACACGTGGAGACACAATGAAGTCCTCGAGATTGTTGCGGAGGCGTCGAAGATATGTTGTGAGACTGCAAATAAAGCTGTTAATAACATCAACAAAGCAGTACATTTTGTTAAAGAAGGAAACATTTCGAAATTTTCGCCTAAAAATAGACACGTGTCGTCAATATTTGATGGCTCCACAGGCTGGCGCATTGCGTGCGACTTGGAACATCAACTCGTTTTTCCAACTGAAATAACGTTCACAGCCCAGCGTCCTGATATTGTCATTTGGTCTTTTAATCAAAAAAAAGTTTTTATCGTTGAATTGAGAGTTCCATTTGAAGAAAATCTTTATTGGGCCCATCAGCGGAAGTTGGAAAAATATGAAGACCTACGTGAACAATGCGTCAGAAACGGATGGATAACAAATGTATTTCCCATCGAAGTCGGATGCCGGGGATTTATTACCAACTCAACCTCGGCATTTTTGTCTAAACTTGGACTTTCTCCACCAGACAAGAGGAAATAGATAAAAAGATCCAGGAGAAAGCTCTAACCGCATCAGCGTGGATATGGCAGTCCTATATTGTGACATCAAACCGACAAAGTATCGTGAGATACTGCTGGGGCGCTCTGGGTTAGTGGTAATGATGCTTCGGCCCCGAAACCATGCCTGAACCCAGAGTCATCATCTGATGAAGGCTTTGTTGGTTGCAATGCTACTGTGTAAATAGCAGTCATTGTATGAAGATCTCTCTATCTCAATATGTTCATATACAATTATCTCCTTGTCTCATCTCTCTGCCACCTCTCTCTCTCTCTCTCTCTCTCTCTCTCTATATATATATATATATATATATATATATATATATATATATGAAGTAGTCAAACAATGTGTTTGAAATGGCGAAGGCCGACAATTTGTGGGAGATTATGTGCTTAATTAAAGTCATACCTAATTTTGTTAATTAATTAATTATAATTAAATGAATTAGGCGTGCATATCGGTTTAAATGTAAAGCGTAAACAAATCGAGAAAGTCGATCTCTGTATGTACATTTCAGCCTATTAGGCCTCATCAGCAGAGCTATAGACAGGGCAGTGCTTTGTGCGTGATTCGAACCCTACCTGTCAGGCTGATAAGGGGACATTCTAACCACTACACTAGCTGGCTTCCCAGAATTTCTCGTTCATTTTAAACTGGTATGTATATCGCACTTTTTGGGAGACTTATGGCACGACAGTATGAAGTATATATATATATATATATATATATATATATATATATATATTATATATATATATATATATATAGTAGAAATTATCCCCCAATATTGTAGAAGCAATATGATGCTCACCGCCACTGTGGGATACCAATTAGCAGAAAATGGGGCAAGCTGTAACTGAATACAGTCCCTGCATTGTCCTTTTTGATTTTCTGACGTTGAGAGATATCTCCATATTCTATGAGGATGTATTTACCAGTGCAGGGTGTTTTTGATTCAAATGAAATTGTAAGGCGTGCTGGATATATAATATATATATATATATATATATATATATCTATGTATGTATTGAATTTACTTATCAGTCTGTTATATGGATAACGTATAATCTGTTTTTTTTCATATAGAAAAAACTTCTCATACATAACTCTATGTGTGAATAGATTGTGTCTACATGATTATTTTTGTGCGTTTTTTTTTTTCGTTTAGTTACGTCTGACTTTTCTCGTCTTTTGAGAACAAAATCTGCTTTCATAGTATCAATAGAAATCAGGAGAGACGTTAAAAAATTATATATATTTGGAGGATATGTGCTTAATTGAAGTCATACCTAATTTTGAAAATTAATTAGTTAATAATTAATGAATTTAGGCGGGCATATATGTTCAAATGTAATGCTAAACAAATCGAGAAAATGTCAATCCCTGAATGTACATTTCGACCTATTAGGTCTCATCAGCAAGGTTATAGACACGGGAGACTGCTCCGTGTGTGACTCGAAACATTGTCGGCCTAAAGCCATATAAAAATAAACACATTTGTTTGTTTACTTAACGTGTATATATATATATATATATATATATATATATATATATATATATATATATATGAGAAGTAAATACACAAACGATGTGTTTTGATATGGCTTTTTTTAGCCGACAATTTTTGGGAGAATATGTGCTTAATTGAAGTCGTACCTAATTTTGGAAGTTAATCAATTAATAATTAATTAATTAGGCGGGCATACCTATTCAAATGTAAGGCTAAACAAATCGAGAAAAATCAATCTCTGTATTTACATTTCGGCCTAATGATGAGGACTAATAGGCCGAAATGTACATACAGAGATTGATGTTTCTCGATTTGTTTAGCCTTACATTTGAATAGGTTTGCCCGCCTAATTCATTAATTATTAATTAATTAACTTCCACAATTAGGTACGACTTCATTTAAGCACATATTCTCCCAAATATATATATATATATATATATATATATGTGTATGTGTGTGTGTGTGTGTGTGTGTGTGTGTAATGGAAAAGGTGACTTACCGGTGAAGATGGTCCCAATGGTTAGTTGATGCAAAATTCAAAAGGTAAGACAGCGATATAACAAATGAAAAGTGCTCAATACGTTAGTAGAGCAAATTTATTACAATATAGGTACACGGTAATAACCTACTTAAGTTTCACCATAAGGATTTTCAGGGTTAAATATTGATTAATTACAGTCGATTACACGTGTGGGTCCTTCGCGAATAAACGGTTTGTTATGAGGAACGCTGGTTTCAAATTCAAAGTACAAAAAGCGGAAGTTGTGTTTTCGTAAGGTTCAATATGTAAACATTATTGTTTTTACTGGATTACGACTATTAGCTCAGTCGGTAGAGCGTTCGGCTAGAAAACATAAGGTTCCTAGTTCGATACCGACCCTCTCCAACTCAGCGTATGCGTAGCACTGGAATCTGTGCGGTGAAGTAAGGAGCTGACGGTAGGTGTGGCGCTCCACTTCAGATGTTAAAATAATCTCCTTGGTCTAGCGCTAGTGAAAAGGGGATAGACTCACTCGCTGATTGGTTGATACCGACTTTAGGCCGCCCCGTCGACTTTACTTTACTTTTACTTATATATATATAAAGAGAGAGAGAGAGAGAGAGAGAGAGAGGGAGAGAGAGGGGGAAGGAGAGAGAGAGAGAGGGGAGACGGAGAGAGAGAAAGAGAAAGAGGGAGAGAGTGTTGTAATTAAATGAAGATGTGGGCATTCTCATATCTATGTCGGTTACTTCGCACTGTTTTTCCCCAAGAAACTCTTTCGAATGAAGATCTCAGGTTAGTATCAATAAAAATCTGAAGAGATGTCAAATATCTATCTATCTATCTATCTATATATATATATATATATAATATATATATATATATATATATTACACACATATATATTAATATACATTTATTTGTATGGAAGCATATATAAATATATGTATATATGTATGTCATTATAGGAAGAGACATATATGGAAACATATATATATATATAGGAAGAGAGAGACAAGAGAGAGAGAGAGAGAGAGAGAGAAAGCGAGTGATGTAAAAAAAGATGATGAAAGCGTGGGCGTTCTGCCATCTCAGAAAAAAAAACTCAGTTTGGCTAATATAGAGAAAATGATTCAACTCTTTGTTAAACAAAAATAAACACAGCAATAATGATGAAGAGAGAGAGAAAGAATAAGGAAAGAGGATTCAGAATGAGAGAGAGAGAGAGAGAGAGAGAGAGAGAGAGAGAGAGAGAGGAGAGAGAGAGAGAGAGACAAATGTTTAACCCCCCTCTTTTTTAAAATCCAAACTGATTAGGTTTCTCCCTGGCCTAAATTGACACCCGTCGTCCCCTCTGGTTTTTTACAGACTTCAAATCGACACAATTTCCCAATTCACAGCCCCAAACGGATCCGATTAGGTCAGAGCAATTTTGAAAGAGAGAAAATGGCAGAAGACTTAATTGTACAAATAACGCATTATTCATCGTAACTCCGTAGTAAAGTCTGTGAATTGGCCGATTGTCGGTTGTTTTATTTGCTGGTTGGTTGGTTGGTTGGATTTTACGGCACATCAACCCATGTTGGCTTATTCAATGCTGAAGTCAGCCCTTTAGGTTGGATGGTGGTTGGGTGGGTGGTTTGATTTTACAGCAGGTCAACCCTTATTGGCTTAGTTAAAGCCGAAGTCAGTCCTTTAGGTTGGTTGGTTGTTTGGGTTTTGCGGCATGTCAACCCTTGTTGGCTTATTCAAAGCCGAAATCAGTCCTTTAGGTTGGTTGGTTGTTTGGGTTTAACGGCGTAGCAACCCTTCTTGGCTTATTCAATGCTGAAGTCAGTCCTTTAGATTGGATGGTTGGGTGGTTTGATTTTACGGCAGGTCAACCCTTATTGGCTTAGTTAAAGCCAAAGTCAGTCATTTAGGATGGTTAATTGTTGGTTGGTTGGATTTTACGGCAAGTCAACCCTGTTAGCTTATTTAAAGTCGATGTTAGTCCTTTAGGTTGGGTGGTTGGTTGGTTGGTTGGTTGGTTGGTTGGGATTTTAGGTCATGTCAACCCTTGTTCGTTTCTTTTATACCAAAGACATTTTGTTTTCATTGAAGGAGAGAATATGACAGGAGACGTGATTGTACAAATAACGCTTATTCATGTTAGCTCCGTAGTTAAGTCTGTGAATTGACCGATTGTCTGTTGGTTTGTTTGTTTGTTGGTTTGTTTGTTGTTTGGTTGGATTTTACGGCATGTCAAATCTTGTAGGGTTATTTTATGCTGTAGACATTTTGTTTGATTCATTCTCGTTTGACAATTTTTAAACACATTTTATAATTCATTTTTGTTTTCTATTTCACCCGTAGATGGGACACTAACAGGTACTACCACCCTGTGTCTGGGTGGACCTGGGAGTAATGGCAATGAAGTTGTTCTCCACACTCCCCAGAGCTACAGAATTGAAACCTCACCATTAGATGACACAAAATCTTAATTGTACGAATGACGCATCATTCACTCCTTAATAAAGTCTGCGAAGTGGCCTATTGTCTTTTGGTTGGCTGGTTGACTGGTTGGTTGGATTTTATGGCACGTCAAACCTTGTTGGGTGATTTTATGCCGTAGACATTTTGTTTGATTCCTTCTCGATTGACACTTTATCTTTATTAGACAATTTTTAAACTCATTTTTTGTTTTCTATTTGTTACATAATTATTGGATCCCTAATAGTTTTTTAAGGTAGTGTAGAAACATAATGGCGATTAGTGCAGCTGATGGCCTTGAGGGTGAGTGACAGCGCTTGACCTCACTCTCACCTTCCAGGGATAAATCGTGAGAACCGGAAGGATAGAAAACCCTGTTCCCGTTTAAGGATATAGTAAGTTTAAGTCAGTTAGAAGTTAGAAGCCGAGCTAGTAACATGTAAGTCTCATCTGCGCAGAATGTCTGGTTGGGGATTTACAAATAAAGTAACATCAACGTAAATCGAAGTCTTGTGTTTATTACCAAAAAACTAACAATGACACAGGGCTTCTGATAAGGAGTGATCCCTAACAGAAACCAGACCCGAAATCCCCATAGAAGACCAGACCTTAGAAGATATACCAAGTCAACACCAGACGCTAGACCAAGAAAGATGATAGACGATCAGAATAGCAAAGCCGGCCAGAAGAGAAGACGACCAGAGTAAGAAGTAAGAAAGGGTATACAACATTATATGCTGATTTGGTACTGTGAAAACGTCAGTATGTAACTTTTTTTTTCTTTTTTTTTAACGGCATATCAACCTCAGTGGGTCATTTAATGCCAATAAAGTTTTGAAATAAATCAATTGACTGTTAGGGTACCATCTGTGTTTTAAGTAGAAAAAATGAGTAATAAGATGTGTTTAAGAATTGATTTTAAAAAATCGAGTACCCATCAAGAATGAATAAAATAAAAACGTCTTCAGCATAAAATGACCCCACAAGGGTTGACATGCATTAAAATCCAACCCACCAACATACCAACAGACTTTACTATGGAGTTACCATGAATAATGCGTTATTTGTACAATTATGATTTAGTTCTATCTAATGGCGAAGTTTCAATTCTGGAGCTCTGGGGAGTATGGAGTACAAAAAGACACTGTTGTGTCCCTAAAAGAGATACAATCAAACAAGGTTGTAGTCGAGTGGAAAAACCAGAGAACATGTTCGTAGATTTAAGATTGAGGGTTTTATTGCAGAGAGATACAATAATATATACAAGGAACAATGAGGCACGCTACTAATCCTCGAGGACAGCCCAGTATAATGCCGTGCTCAGTATATATAAAGTCAGACCACATGGATAGGGGTTTTTATTGCAGAGAGATACAATAAGAGAGAAAAGGAATAATGATGTACGTTACTCTAATCCTCGAAGCTAACCCAGTATAAGGACGTGCTCATTATATATATAGTCAGACCCCATGGGTGAGAGAGGAAGTGTGGAATATTCAATTCCTTAAAAGGGATACAATCGGACAAGATTGTAGTCGGGTGGAAGGACCAGTCAACACATTCGTAGATTTAAGATAGATGGTTTTATTGCAGAGAGATACAATAAGACAGACAAGGAATAGTGAGACACGTTATTAATCCTCGAAGCCAGCCCAGTATAACTCCGTGCTCCCTATATATATAGTCAGACCACATGGATGAGAGAAAGTCTGGAATATTCTTCCTTAAAAACGGATACAATCAGACAAGATTAAAGTCGACTGGAAGGATCAGTCAACATGTTCGTAGATTTAAGATTGAGGGTTTTATTGCAGAGAGATAAAATAAGACAGACAAGGAAAAATAAGGCACGCTACTAATCCTCGAGCAGCCCAGTATAAGGCCGTGCTCACTACATGTATAGTCAGACCACATGGATGAGAGAAAGTGTGGAATATTCAATTCCTTAAAAGGGATACAATCAAACAAGATTATAGTCGAGTGGAAGGACCAGTCCACACGTTTGAAGATTTAAGATCGAGAGTTTTATTGCAGAGAGATGCAATAAGACAGACAAGGAATAGTAAGGCACGCTACTAATCCTCGAAACCAGACCAGTATAATGTCGTGCTCACTATATATATATATTCAGACCGCATGGGTGAGACAGGCAGACACAGAGAGAGAGAGAGAGAGAGAGAGAGAGAGAGAGAGAGAGAGAGGGAGAGAGAGAGAGAGAGAGAGAGACAGAGTGGAATATTCCATCCGTTAAAAAGGGATACAATCAGTCAATGTTGTAGTCGAGTGGATGGCCAGTCAACACGTTCGAAGATTTAAGATAGTGTTTTATTGCTGAGAGATACAATAAGACAGACAATGAATAGTAAAGCACACTATTTTCTCGAAGCCAACCAAGTGTAATGTCGTGCTCACTACATATATAGTCAGACCACATGGATGTGTGTGTGTGTGTGTGTGTGTGTGTGTGTGTGTGAGAGAGAGAGAGAGAGAGAGAGAGAGAGAGAGAGAGAGAGAATACATAGGAAGGAAGAGAGAAAAAAGAAAAGAAAGAGAGAGAGAGAGAGAATAGATAGAAGAAAGAAGAGAAAAGAAAAGAAAAAAAGAGAGAGACAGACAGAGAGAAAGAGAGAAACAGACGTACAGGCAGATAGATAGAGAGAGAGAGAAGGAAAAAGGGAGAGAGAGTACATAGGAAGGAAGAAGAGGAAAAAAAGAAAAAGAGCGCGAGAGAGAGAGAGAGAGAATACATAGAAAGAAAGAAGAGAAAGGAAAAAAAAGAAAAAGAGAGAGAGAGACAGACAGACAGACAGACAGACAGAGTACATAGGAAGGAAGAAGAGATAAAAAAAGAAAAAAAAGAGAGAGAGAGGGGGAGAGAGAGAGTGTGTGTGTGTGTGTGTGGAATATACCATTACAACAGTAAAATCTTTGATTTAAAAGAATTCGGTTTAAAACCGTTTTCGTTATAAAAAAAAATAATGAACATGAATTTAAACAAATCATTTATCAAAATAACTTTATTTGGCACTAGAGGCGGCTGCTCGGCGTCACCTTGGTAGAGGGGATTTCTTAAAAGTTAGTCTCCGAGATCCATTATTACTTATCACAAGTTTTATTGCAGAGAGATACAATAAGACAGACCATGAATAGTAAGGCACGCTACTAATCCCCGAAGCCAGCCCAGTATAATGCCGTCCTCACTATATATATAGTCAGACCTCATGGTTGTGAAAGAGTGTGGAATATTCCATTACAACAGAAACTATGGTCTGACTACGCAAATTTGAGATATTACATGACCTTGTACCAGACTTGTATCCACAGTCATTTTATACGTATAATTTACGTCGATAACCAACGAGCGTACTCCTGTCTAAGTCAGTTTATATCTGTTGGTTAAAACCCTGAAAATTGACTCTTGACGTCAGACTCAAAGCATCGCAATATTATATATCAATCCAAGCCTGAAATATATTTATAAATAAATAAATGAATAAATAAATAAAATCCCTAGAGATGACATTTTCTTACTATACAAAATATTCGTTCATGCATTCATCTTATTTATACAGTCAGTTTTATTTATACAGTCAGTTTGTTATGTGGTGTAAAGTTTTCTTTTTGAATAAATTATTTTTGGTTAGCGTAAAAGTTATAAGGACTGACACACAGACGGATAGACAGATAGATAGATAGATAGATATGAACAAATCGATATACATAAAGAGATAAATAAATAGATAGATATGAAAAAATAGAGATAGATAGATAGATAGATGTGTATGAACAAATCGAGATAGATATACAGATAAATAAATAGATAGATATGAAAAAGGATAGATAGATAGATAGATAGATAGATAGATATTGAAAAAATAGAGATAGATAGATTGATTGAAAAAATAGAGATAGATAGATAGAGAGAGAGAGAGAGAGAGAGAGAGAGAGAGAGAGAGAGAGAGATCGAGACAGTTACATAGAAAAATTGATATGAAATATATAGAGATAGATAGATAGATAAATATATATGCAAAAATTGAGATAGATATGAAAGAATCAAGATATATATATATATATATATATATATATATATATATATATATATATGTGTGTGTGTGTGTGTCTGCGTGTGTGCGTGTAAGGTATCCAAAATTGGTAATAAGGGATGATTCTACATGGGAACTTCAAAATCACTCCGTATAATTATTGCATGTTTTAGTAGGTGCAAATACAAGGATTTTTATAAATCCCTAAAGAGAGCTCAATGTATAATAATCTATATTTTAGATTAAATACAAATCAATATTTACCTTTGAAAGAATGGAAATCTCAATAAACCGTCATTCTGTAATAAATTTATTTCGTCCAAAACTTAAAAGGCTTTTAGAAATTTAAAGAAATTTCCAAAACTCCCTAGAAGTTGAATCTCATCAGACGGACAACTCAAATAGAAAAAAATAACTGTGTCGTCTTTTAAGGAGTTTTAGAAATGTATTTAAATTTCTAAAAGCCTTTTAAGTTTTGGTCGAAATAAATTTATTACAGAATGACGGATTTTTGAGTTTTTCCTTCCTTTCAAAGGTAAATACATACATACATACATACATATATATATATATATATATATATATATATATATATATAATAATAAATAAGTAATCCACAGACACGTGTTTCAAGGCTTCACCTTTCATCAGTGTGGCTATACCGTAACAGCTACCTCTAGCCGGGTTTGAGACTCGAATGAACTTTCGTTCGCCAAACCTCTAACCCGTACGGCCAGAGGCAGCTGTCAAATATAGGAGATTAAATAATCGCTACATTTCTAAGCGGAAATGAAATTCACTAGAGTCCTCAAACGTTTTGTAAACAAATGCGAGGGTTAGCTATACGCCGTAACGGTGAATCTGCAATTAAGTCCCTATTCAGAGAACTCAACCATTAGTCAATGGGAGTATATATATAATAAATAAGTAATCCACAGACATATATATATATATATATATATATATATGTATATATATATATATATATATATATATATATATATATAATATATACTAGCAATATATTGCACCCTCTGGGTGCAAGTATTTTAAGTTTTAATGTAATAGAATATATTAAATTAGAAAGGCTAATGAAACTAAATAAGAATGCAGATAAAATGATTGAAACAGCGGGATGTATATCGAAAAATAGAACAACTGAAACTTACACTTCTATCACTCTCATCTTTCATTACTAAATTTTCCTAATTTAATAACTGTATTAAAATAGGAAGTAAAGAATAAAATCAGAATTATTTCTTTCGGTTAATCGATTTCTTTTAAGATTTATTGAAGAGATTTTTGATCATATTCATTAAGATAAAACCATACGATTAAAAATCAATAATACTAAGCACATATTTATTAAAATCAAATTTTTAATTTCAATATGCAAATAAGCCTTCCTGTTCACACTGTAAACTGTTATTTTAGTGTATATATAAATACAATTGCATATTATTAATTTGTAGATATGATTAACAGTATTAATAATGTGAAACAATTTTATTAGAAATTGAGGTTTAAATAAAAATAAAATCATGGAGAATGTGACGTAAATAACAAAGGGAATTATGACTTGAGTAGTGATATAGTTTCGGTTTACAGACAGAAAAGCAAACAAATCTCCATTATAATATATATATATATATATATATATATATATTATATATTATATATATATGGTGAAATTCTAATTCTGAAGCCCTGGGGAGTGTGAAGTACCCCTTTATAACCATTGCTCTTAGGTTCAACCTGCCCCGGAGTGGTACTACCTGTTAGGGTCCCACCTATGGGTTTAATAGATTACAAATGAGTTTAAAGAAATAAGTGTTAAATAAACGTTGAATACCCATCAAGAACCAATTAAACACAACGTGTTTGGTATAAAATAACCCAAAGAGATTTGACATGCCTTAAAATCCAAGTCGTGCGTAGTCGTGAGTAAATAAACATAAAGTAATTTCCAACACAATTTATAACAAAATAACGTTGAATTTTATTTTTTATTTAGGTGCTAGAAGGCGTTGGTTGAGGATCTTATTATCCTTGGCATGACGTTAAACTTTATCCGGCAGTAGCAAATTAAGGCACCCCTCACTCAAATAACTAAAGGTTAGCCTTGGTCAGCATCTCACCTAGGAAAAGGAAAAGTCTCCTAAAACTACCGTTGCCTTGCGGCTCTACCTTATCCCAAAGAAAGACTAAGGGAGTTAACCCCGAAAACAAATCCGCAGCTGAAGTCCCTAAAGTGGGTGGTGATGAATTTCAGTACTTCCTAGCAACTCCTACGACACCGTTGTTGCCAAACTGCATTGACTCTTACTTTTCATTTGGACCACAATGGCTGTCGAGCGGGTGGATCTGCTGCTTGGGCGACAGCTCATCCACCAAACAACCTGCCCAGGCTATGTACGTAGATGGTGAAGTTCCAGTTTATTGGTTAAATAGATTTTTAAAAAGAGTTTGCAAAAATTGAGTTTGAAAAAAAGTTTGAATAAACGTTGAATAACCATCAAGGACAAATAAAACAAAACGTATTCCGTATACAATAACACAACGAGGGTTGACATAGCATAAAATCCAACCAATCCTTCAACCAACCAACCAACCAACCAACAAAGAATGAATAAAACAAAACGTCTTCGGTATAAAATAACCCAACAAGGGTTGACATGCCGTAAAACCCAACCAGCCAACCAACCAAAAATGAATAAAACAAAACGTCTTTGGTATAAAATAACCCAACAAGGGTTGACATAACCTTAAAATCCAACCAACCAACCAAGAATGAATAAAACAAAATGTCTTTGACATAAAATAACCCAACAAGGGTTGGCATGCCATAAAATCCAACCAACAAACAAACAAACCAGGAATTAATAAAACAAAACGTCTTCGGTACAAAATAACCCAACAAGGTTGACATGCCATAAAATCCTACCAACAAACCAAGAATTAATAAAACAAAACGTCTTCGGTAAAAAATAACCCAACATGGATTGACGTGCCTTAAAATCCAACCAACCAACCAACAAACCAAAAATAAATCAAACAAAACGTCTTCGGTATAAAATAACCCAACAAGGGTTGACATGCCGTAAAATCCAACCAACAAACCAGGAACTTCTAAAACAAAACGTCTTCGGTATAAAATAACCCAACAAGGGTTGGTATGCCCTAAAATCCAACCAACCAGCCATCATCCTAGTCGTGCGTAGGAGTTGAGTAAATAAACACAAAACAATTTCCAAGTAAATTGATAACTAAATGATAATTGCCTGAACTCTCGCCTTCAATTCTATTTTTATTTTTTTATTTTAAGCCTCTAAATTCTTAATATAGCAGAGGAAGTATGTTAAATTCATCACTTCTTCCTAAGTAGATTTGCCAGAAACCCAGAATCCGACGGGATTATGGATCGTCCATTAATTTTCTAAACAAATGTCTATTTATTTTGCAGAGAAACATTATTAGAACTCATCTATTATTTCCGTTTAGCGACTTCCGGTCTCTTAAACAATTTTCAGATTCAAATATTTCTTAATCATACGGAATAAATTCCAGCTATTTTATCGCCATTTTGTTAAACTATTGCAGCAAATTTGAAAAATGGAAGTCTAAATAGATGTTGTAACTTTTTTAAAAGCTTATAGATTTTTCACTCTAGAAGTTGCCAGTGGGAAATTAATTTTACAGACAAAAATCGGTTGCAAAAAAACGCCTTTTTTCGCGACCCCCAAGCTAGATGGAAGCTACACAAGAATGCTGCGTACAGTCTTGAACAAGTCGTGGAAGCAGCACCCCATGAGGAGGCAGCTGTACAGTCACTTGCCCCCCATCTCACAAACTAGACGGACAAGGTATGCAGGACACTGCTGGAGAAGCAAGGACGAGCCCAAAAGCGACGTTCTCCTGTGGAAGCCAACACATGGACATGCAAGTGTGGGTCGCCCGGCAAGGACCTACATTGACCAACTATGTGAAGATGCTGGTTGCTCCTCAGAGGAGCTCCCTAGGTGCAATGAATGATAGGGAAGGTTGGCGAGAGATTGTCATGGATATCCGTGCTGCATGCGCGACATGATGATGATGAAAAATTGACATAACTTCGCCAATTTCTGGAATTGGAAGCTCAGCTTTTGGGGATTGTCTAACTTCATCATAATCCACACTTGGACAAAATTTCAGAAAATTGAAGAGGGTGGTTCTTATAAACATATCGGAAAAATGATTAGGTAGAAAAAATGATTTTCCAATACAAAATAAATACGGAATAAATGTCAGACATTTTGTTAAACTATTCCAGCAAAATTGTTTTAGAATGGAGTAAAAAAAAGTTTAAATTGTTGTAGTAACTTTTAAAATGCACTTGAGATATTTCACGGTAAAAGTTGCCAGTGAGAAATTTATTTTAAAGACGAAAAATCGGTTGCAAAAAGTCGTCATTTTTCGCGATCCCACTCAAATTTGGAAAGCTAAAACTTGACATAACTCCGCCAATTTCTGGAAATTGGGAAGCTCAGCTTTTGGGGATTGTTTAACTTTATCATAATCCATGGAGATTAAGATAGGGAAAGAGAGAAAGAGGAGAAGAGAGAGAGAGAGAGAGAGAGAGAGAGAGAGAGAGAGAGAGAGAGAGAGAGAGAGAGAGAGAGAGAGAGAGAGAGTTGAACAAAGAGATAGGTGCATCGGAACCATTTTAAATTGATTGCTAGAAAGAACTGACTGAG
>CM042180.1:43161374-43171374 GCA_023376005.1 Doryteuthis pealeii | reverse complement strand
AAGATAGTATCTTGTTTATTTTTATTGGAATTCACAGTAATTCCAGGGGCACAAAAACTATATTATAGTCTTCGGAGACTGAAATACCAATACATCAGAAAGCCTGAAAATTCAAAGAGTTAATCTTAATGAGATGATTAAAAAGCAACAAATCTTTTTTTAGGGGGGGGGGTGATTCGTCAGGTGACTCGTCAGGTGATTTTCCTCTTTCAAGTCGACATTTTTGTTGAAGAGCAAAATAGTTTCAAATTAATCTTACGGTGCATTTGATTCGCAAAAAAAAATTTTTTTTAAAAAATAATAAAAAATAAAAATAAAGAAATAAAAAAAATAAAAAAATAAAAATAAAGAAATAAAAAAGTAAAAAAAAGATAAATAAATAAATAAATAAATAAATAAAAAAATAAAAAATAAAAAAATAAAAAAAAAATGAAAACAAATGCTCAGATCACGTTGGCGGGGTTTGCAAAATTAATTAAGTTGAAACGGAAGCGATTGAATTTCGGGTAAAATGTACAATTAATTGGTTTTATTTTTTTGTTTATTTGGTTTGTTTGTCTTTCGTCAACTGACACACTGAATTATATAGGATGTTTATTTGAGGGGGGGGGGGGCAGGTGCTTTGATCGGGGGTTAGAGCGATCAAACCGGAGGTTTGACCTACAACTTGAGGATAGAAAGATAAATAATTATCCTTTTATAATTCGTTGCGTGTTAATTTCTTATGAATGAAATGAACAGAAGTGCAGAAGAAACTATAAAGAAGTATATATATATATATATATAATTAAGTAATCCACAAACACGTGTTTCGAAGTATCACTTCTCATCAGTGTGGTTATACAATTAACAGCTACCCCTGGCCGGGTTTGAGACCCGAATGAACTTTCGTTCGCCAATCCTCTTACCCGTACGGCCAGAAGCAGCTGTCAAATATAGGAGAATATTTAATCGCTACATTTCTAAGCGGAAATGAATTCACTAGAGGCCTCAAACGTTTGTAAACAAAGCGAGGTTTAGCTACACGCCAGAACGGTGAATCCGCAATTAAATCCCTATTTAAAGTGCTCGACCAAAGTGGGAGTATATATATATATATATATATATATATATATATATATATATGTGTGTGTGTGTGTGTGTGTGTGTGTGTGTTGTGTTATTTATGTATACAAAATGGATTGATAGATTGATAGGTAGATAGATATGACGACTGTATAGATAGATACTATTCTGGATATCTATCTCTTTTCATATCTATCAATCTCTCCCGTCTCTCTGTTTCTGTCTCTACTCACTCTTCTCCCTCTCTCTTTCTCTCTCTCTCTCCTTTCTTCTTTTCCCCCCCCTTCTCTCTCTCTCTCTCTCTACATATATATATATATATATATATGTATATATATGTATATAGTATCATGTGCGCGCTGTTAAGCATGGATCTCATGACAATCTCTTCTCAGTCTGCCCCTACGCTCATCCATTCTCGGGAAGGTCCTCTATGCAGCATCCTGTATCCGCACAGAACTGGCCAATGTACGTCATTGTTGGTCGGCCGAAACTGGCGTACCTATGTCCTGGTTTCCACAGAAAGGAAGTCATTATGAGTTCGTCAAACAATAAATCGATTTGTACGTTAAAAAATCACAACTGATTTCGTCTTAGTGCTACAGTCAATGCAATGTGGCAAACGGTGTGTGGTGTGTGGGGGGGGGGGGGGCTTTGCAAAACATGGGGGGGGTGGATGGGTAAAATGTGGAGGGAGGGATTCGAAAACTTGTGGGAGCTTCGGAAAATGTGGGGGGAGGCTAAGCAAACATGGATGGGTGGCTCACAAACAAGGAGGAGGACTTAGCAAACAATGGAGGGGTCCGAAAACGTGGGGGTGGCTTGACAAATAGTAGAGGGGGTTGGCAAACTTGGAGGGGGCTTGGTAAACGTGGAGGGGATAAGCAAACGTAGAGGGGCTTGGCAAACGTTTGAGAGGGTTGGCAAACGTCGCAGGGGGGGGGGGTTCGCAAACGTGGAAGGAAGCTAGGCAAACATAGAGGGGTGCTTGGCAAACATTGGGGGGGGTCAACAAACGTAGGACATTGGCATACGTGAGAGAGCTTCGCATACGTGGAGGGAGCTTGGAAAACATCGAGGGGGCTTGACAAATGTGGAGGGTGCTTGGCAAACGTGAGGGGTTACAAATGTAGGGACCTTGGCAGACATAGAGGGGGCTTTACATACGTGGGGGTCTTGGCAAACATCAAGGTGGGTGTGACAAACGTGGAGGTGGCTTCGCAAACGTGGAAGGGACATGGCAAATGTAGAGAGTGGGTTGGTTTGGTTTATTTTGTTTTACGGCCTATAAACCTCAGTGGGTCATTTAATGCCGATAAAGTTTTGAAATAAATTAATTCTT
Source organism: Doryteuthis pealeii (assembly GCA_023376005.1). NCBI lineage: Eukaryota > Metazoa > Mollusca > Cephalopoda > Myopsida > Loliginidae > Doryteuthis > Doryteuthis pealeii. Next base: position 43,168,967 of record CM042180.1, on the reverse strand, counting down.
AAGGAATAATCAATTGGTTTTTATAAATACATTTTTCTCTTTAACCCATAGATGGGACCCAAACAGGTACTACCACTCCGGGTCAAAGTGGACCAGGGAGCAATGGTGATGAGGGGGTGCTCCACATTCCCAAAACATCCAGAGCTGGAACCTCACCATCAGATAGAGTGTAATGTCATTCCCAGGATACGAAGACCCTCGGCCATCGCCTTCTAGCACCCATATGATAAAAAAGGGGTTGGGGCTTGCAATAAAGGCAATAGGGTTGGGAATATCATATAGGTGCTAGGGCTTGACGTGACTAGCCGATTGATCGGAGGGGGCCTCTCCGACCGCCCATCTAGCCTAAGTAATGTTTTAAGGGGAGTGTTGCAGGTCATGGACTGCTCATCCACCAAGACTCCATCCTTAAGCATCACGGGTCACCACCCTCGTCAACTGGTGGCTCCATTTGGGGGAGTCTTTCCTCTACAGAGGTGGAGTCGGTGCATTCTAACGTCACAGCCGACAGGGTGGCAGAGGGGATTGCAAATGTGGAGAGTAGTTTGCTTGGCAAACGTGGGGGGGGGCTGGTAAGAATAGGTGGGGGGGCTTAGCAAACGTGGAGGGTGTGGTATGTTTGGCAAAGGTGGGTGCTTTCAATGATGCTTCGTAGCTGTCATTATCTGAAATGTCGGCCATCTTTTCTGTCTTGTCTGAATTATTAATCGGTCATCAAAATTTGACTCGACCAGTCGAATCCCAACTGATAGACAAATCTGTTTTGAGTTGATATAAAAATACATTTCCAATTCAACAGATAAGGACAGAGAATGGAAGAAATTGCTGAAGCCTTTCTTTCAACCCATTCACCAAATAAGGATGGTTAAATCGAATTTAACGGACCTAAATTCCACCATCGTATGTCACCCCGCCGAAAGAAAAAAAATACCAAAAATCAGGGAATTAACCGAATTTAATGAAATTTTCAGTGTTGATATATCAATGAATAAAATATATAATGCACTAGTTATTTTATTTGTTTGTTTTGTTTTACGGCATATCAACCTCAGTGGGTCATTTAATGCTGATAAAGTTTTGAAATAAATCAATTCTTAATGGATAATACATTTTTTTTTATGAATACATTTTTCTATTTAACCCATAGATGGGAGTTATTTTATTTAAAAACGTTTACATTTTTCAGGTCAATTAACTTAAAACCTCGTATCTTTGAGAATCTGTGTTACGCCTCAAAGAATGTGACAAAACAACTTTCAGATATTATTTAGTTATGATTTATTAATAATGTTATTATTATATTTTCAATTTTTTCAAATTCATTCCTTAAATAAATATTACACAATTCAAATGTTTTTTATTTCTCATATTTTCAAATCAGTTTTCGTTGATATAAAAATACATTTCCAATCCAACAGATAAGGTCAGAGAATGGAGGAAATTGCTGAAGCCTTTCCTTCAATACATTCACCAAAAAAGGATTCGGTTAAATCGAACTTAACGGACCTAAATTCCACTATCGTATGTCACCCCGCCGAAAGAAAAAAATACCAAAAATCAGGGAATTATAATGCACCAGTTATTTTATTTTTTTTTTAAATTACATTTTTTTCAGCACAGGTTACTTTGAGGCGTAGCACAGATTCTGATAGATACTATCCGTCTCTGTTTCTTCATTCATATATATATGCACCAGTTATTTTATTTAAAAACGTTTACATTTTTCCAGGTCAATTATCTTAGAACCTCGTATCTTTGAGAATATGTGTTACGCCTCAAAGAATGTGACAAAACAACTTTCAGATATTATTTAGTTATGATTTATTAATAATGTTATTATTATATTTTCAAGTTTTTCAAATTCATTCCTTAAATAATATCATCACAATTTCAAATGTTTTTATTTCTCATATTTTCAAATCAGTTTTCGTTGATATAAAAATAACATTTCCAATCCAACAGATAAGGTCAGAGAATGGAGGAAATTGCTGAAGCCTTTCCTTCAATACATTCACCAAAAAAGGATTCGGTTAAATCGAACTTAACGGACCTAAATTCCACTATCGTATGTCACCCCGCCGAAAGAAAAAAAATACCAAAAATCACGGAATTATAATGCACCGGTTTTTTTTTGTTTTTTTTAATTACATTTTTTTCAGCACTGGTTACTTTGAGGCGTAGCACAGATTCTGATAGATACTATCCGTCTCTGTTTCTTCATTCATATATATATATATGCACCAGTTATTTTATTTAAAAACGTTTACATTTTTTCAGGTCAATTATCTTAGAACCTCGTATCTTTGAGAATATGTGTTACGCCTCAAAGAATGCGATAAAACAACTTTCAGTTATTATCTAGTTATGATTTACTGATAATGTTATAATTATATTTTCAATTTTTTCAAATTCATTCCTTAAATAATATTATCACAATTTCAAATATTTTTATTTCTCATATTTTCAAGTCAATTTTGAGTTGATATAAAAATACATTTCCAATTCAACAGATAAGGACAGAGAATGGAAAAAATTGCTGAAGCCTTTCCTTCAACTTATTTACAAAAAAGGATGGTTAAATCAAACTTAACAGACCTAAATTCCACCATCGTATATTATCACAATTTCCAACGTTTTTAGTTCTCATATTTCAAAGATTTCAGAACGTTTGGTTTTCCTAATTACATTACCATAACAACTTTGGTGACGGTTTTAACGTTTCTCGGAATTTTTTTCATCTTTTTTTCAGATCATAATCACATGATGATTTTTTTCAAAAAGTACGGATGTGCTGGTCTTTTCTTTTTTTTAACCAGATGTCAGTTTGAAAGTTAATGATAAAAATGCTTATAATTTTTAAAAATAAAATTTATGAAAATGCGTATTTATTGTTAAAAATAAAATTTATTTTATTTTTAACAATAAATACGCATTTTCAAAATTTTTTTGAAAATTCCGGTACTGATCGAGAGCGTTCTGTACCTCGTGATTAATGATATATTTATTTCGTTTTTCCGTTTACAATGTTGCTTTGATAAAGACCTCTTCATAAGGTCGAAACAGATTTCTGTCAGCAAAACTTTAACATCTTGTTGTTTTGTCTACAAAACTTTCGCACACACACACACCACACACACACACACACACACACACACACACACATATATATATATATATATATATATATATATATTGGTCAAATGACAGATAATTCATTGTATTTCGACCGTTTTAACTTCAAATATCAAACATCTTGCCATGAAGAAGGCCGTTTTCTTTGTATACTTAAAAAATGTATATTTCTCTATTATCATTATTTCATTTTATATTTAGAATAGTAATAGATAGAATATAATATGTACATAAACAAACTCTCGGCCGAAACACGTGTTGGTATTTCATTAAACCATTTTTATCCATTCAACATTTTCTTTCCTTTATTCATTTATCCTTTCAATATATTGTCGGATTCATTGCCATTTTTCAAATTACACACACAACACACAGACACACACACACACACAGACACACACACACAACAAACCACACACATATATATATATATACATATATATATATGTGTGTGTGTGTGTGTGTGTGTGTTTATGTGTGTGTGTGTGTTGTGTGTAATTTGAAAAATGGAAATGATCTGACAATATGNTATATTATATATATTATAATATAGTATATATATAGTGTGTGTGTGTGTTGTGTGTGTGTGTGTGTGTTTCTTTTGGCACTACATACGATACTGATGATTTTTTCAAAAAGTACGGATGTTCTGGTCTTTTCATTTTTGAATTTTTTTACTCAGATATCAGTTGATTTTTATTTAAAAAAAATGAGTCATCTATTTTTTTAACACACTGGTAGACTTTAGAAGGAATATATATAATATATATATTATGTGTGTGCTCGTGTGTGCGTGTGTGTGTGTTTATAATGTATATTCGATTAAAAGGAAATAAATTTGAATTCTTCTTTATGGATATTTATATCTAGATCAAACGAAAATCCTAACAAGTGTTTTTTTTTTCTTTGTCCATTGAATAAATCTCATTTGTTAGAAACATGAAATGCACAATTATTGTGAACTCGATTCTCCAAAATTCTCTCAAATGGCAACTTTATTCTTGTTCTTTTCGGAAAATGTTTAAGAGAAAACAAAAAAAATGACATCTTGTCATTATCCCCATTTTGTTTTTCTAATGTGTTTATATTTCTCGATATTATCCTCTTCAAACCATTTGAAATAACGATACTTAAACATCTTCTCTAAATATTATGAAAAGAATGACAAACAGACCCACAGGTACAAGCTTATATATATATATATATATATATATATATCTTATTAATGGAGATTGTGTGTTTTCTGTCTGTAACCGAAACTATATTCCTACTCAAGTCACAATTCTCTAATTATTGACATCACATTCTCCATATTTGTATTTTGATCTAAACCTCAATTATTAATAAAATTGTCTTACTATTAATATACTGTTAACTACGTCTACATACTGACAACATGCAATTATATTTATATATACAACAATAGAGGTTTACAGTGTGAACGGAAGGCTAATTTGCATATAATATTTAAAAAATTCGAATTTAATAAATATGTGCTTAGTATTATGATTCTAACTGTTTGGTTTTATTTTAATGAATATAAGCAAAAATCTCTTCAATGAATCTTAATGAAATCCATTAACAAGAAAAGATAACTGTCATTTTATATCTTACTTCCTCTTATCACTAAATAACTTAAATTAGAAAAAATAACAATGAAAGACGAGAGTGATGGAAAGAGTAAGTTTCAGTGTTCCATTTTATTATACTCCCCTCTGTTTCAAATCTTTTATTATACTCCCTCTGTTTCAAATCTTTTTATCTGTATTCTATTTAGTTTCATTAGCCTTTATAATTTAATACAATAGTTTATTACATTAAAATTTTAAATACTTGCACCCAGAGGGTGCATATATTTGCTAGTATATATATATATATATATATATATATATATATATATAATATATATATATATATATTGTGTGTGTGTGTGTGTGTGTGTGTGTGTGTGTGTTGTGTGTAAAAATGGAAATTGGAAATGAATCCGACAATATGAGGAAGAATGAATAAAGAAAGAAAGAACAGAATGGATAATAAAAGGATGAATTTAATTGATATACTTACACATGTGTTTCGGTCAGTTCATCAAATATCCAAATTCTAACGGTTCTATTAGGCGTTCAAAAGTGATTTTAAAAAATTCTCTTTCGAACATTTCTAAAAATTTTCCGTTTTTCCCCAACGAATTTTTTCATTCAAAATAAAATTCACTCTGATAAAGGCCATTTTCTCTGTTTGCAGAATATTTTCACACAGATGAACTGACCGAAACACATGTGTAAGTGATATTGATTAAATTCATCTTTTATTATCCATTCTGTTATTTCTTTCTTTATTCATTCTCCTCCGAAATATTAGCTACCGGTGATATATTTTAAACAATTCCAATATTGTTTTTTTCTGTAGACAGTAGAAAAGTAAAATGAGAATAACCGACATTATGTGTACAAAGTTTGTAGAAAAAATAATTATACATAGTTGCTTTGATAAGACCACTTTATATGGTCGAAATTTCTGTCAGCAAAACTATTAACATCTTTGTTTTTCTACAACCTTCTACAATATATATATATATATATATATATATATATATATATATATATATATATATATATATATATATATATATATATATATTAGATCATTTTTTATTAGTGATTCGAAGATAATTAAAAGTAATAATATATTTTGAGCGTAATAATGCACATTTATGTTAAAAAACATATTTATTTCTTTTTTTTTCTTTTTTCTTTTTTTTTTTTTTCTTTTTTTTTTCGAGTCCTAAATATTTTCAGGCAAAATGCCCATCTTCAGAGGATCGAAAACATGTTTTTTTAAATTTTCATCTGTATTTCATAAATTCAACTGTGTTGTTAATGCGTTGAATGTTTAATCGTAAATGCGATTTTTAAATTTTTTTTTTTGGCAAAGATGTAGTTATGCTCGGCAAATTCCGTGAAAATCCGTGCGGCGATCGTGTTTCGCGGATTTTTGAAAATTATTTCATATAATTTTTTTTTTTCATTATTTTATAGTATTAAAAAAAAAAACAAAGAAAAAAAAGAAATAAAATGTTTTTTAAACATAAATGTGCATTATTACGCCTTCAAAATATATATATATATATAATATTATATATATATATATATATATATATATTTGTAAATTTGATTTACCGGTGAGAATCGGTCATGGATGGATCCTCCTCCCTCCCTATCTAAGTATGTTGCTATCTACTCTATCTATCCTATCTATCTATCTATCTAGTCTTGTCCTATTCTTATCCTATCCTATCTTATCTATCTATCATATCTATCTAAGTATGTTGCTATCTATCTATCTATCTATCTATCTATCTATCTAGGTCTGTTCTATCTATCTATCTATCTATTTATTTATCTATCTATCTATCTATCTATCTATCTAGGTCTGTTCCTATCTATCTATCTATCTATCTATCTATCTATCTATCTAAGTATGTTGCTATCTATCTATCTATCTATCTATCTATCTATCTATATCTGTTCCTACTATCTATCTATCTATCTATCTATCTAAGTATGTTCCTATCTATCTATCTATCTAAGTATGTTCCTATCTCTCTCTCTCTCTCTCTCTATATATATATATATATATATATATATAATATATATATATATAATATATATACATATATGTATATATATATCTGTTTAGGTATGTTCCTATCTATCTATCTATCTTTCTAGGTCTGTTCCTACCTGTCTAACTACCTATCCATCTATCTATCTATCTATCTATCTATCTATCTATCTATAGTAATATCTAACCATTTATCTATCTATCTATCTATCTATCTCAGCCTGCTTATATCTATCTATCTATCTATCTACCTCAGCATATTCATATTTATCTACAAATCAATCAATAAAATCTATACATCTATCTATCTATGTATTTATCCGTCTATCTATCTATTTATCTATATATCTATCTATCAATCTCAATATATTCATATCTATCTATCACGATATATATTTTTTTCTACCCACGAACAGAACCAGGAACAAAAAACGATGGAACGGAGTTTTTAAAAAATAAACTTTTTTTTTTACACGTTCGAAATAGGAATAAAAATTTATTGGCCTTTTCAATTCTACGGCCTTCTCCAAGTTTTTCTTTTTGGGGTATTTTTTTGTATTTTTTTCTTTTCTTTCTTTTTTTTTTTTTTTTTGCTAAGTGGCAAACCCAAACTTTTGGCGTGACTCTCACTTCTTAACTTACCTACCCCCCCACCGCACCGCACCGACCCCCCACACCGCTACATACACAAACACCGCCACCGCCCTAAGGGGGTGCGCACTGAATTAGACCCACACACGCCTCCATGTAAACCCCCCCCCCAAAAAAAAACCCCCAAAAATAGAGAGAAAGATGGTTGAGCGACTATCGTTAGTTGAAATAGAGTCCCTTCCACCCCCC
>CM042180.1:43151374-43156374 GCA_023376005.1 Doryteuthis pealeii | reverse complement strand
AGCTGGCATCTTTGGAGTGAAGGACCCCTACGTCTGCTTCCCTCAGCTAACGGCCAGAATCTGACAAGTTGTGTTTATCTATTTCTGTTTTGTTATAGTTCATACTTATGTTTTATGCTGTGATTATAAGAGATTTTTTTTTTTTATTGGGGTTTCTTCTTCTTTGCTATGTCGATGTCTTTTCGTGCGCGATCTTTCCAGTTTGTCGCTTGAAGCATCCATACAGTTGTTTTTTATTTATTTGTTTTTCTTATATTTGTACTTGTCTATCTGTTGTATTAGCCCTTTTTTTAGCTCTTTTTAATGTATTTTTCAAGTGCTCGAATTGTCGCCTCAATGAAATGCTGGCAAAACTCCACTTTTTGTAGACACATTTAGTCTGTCTGTGTCGTATCTCAGGTGCAATACCTTATGCATCTGCATTAATTTTCTTGTATTTTACTCTCCGTCGGGGTTTCTCTCTTGTCCATTTCTCGAAAGATCTGATGTATCTTAAGAGACGGACAACCCAGGTGTTTATTCCCCCGTGGGATTTCAGGTGCAGAATATCGTTTCTAGAAGTTTTCTTTTTGTCTTTTTTGTTTGATTGTGTCAGCTTCCAATATTACTAAGTATTTATAATTCTCTTTTTCTTCAAAAGTCCTTATTTCTTCCTGATTATTATTATTATTATTATTATTATTATTATTATTTACTCCTTTTGATTTTTCATATCAGCATTAGCTGATGGGTTTTTACTGCAGTCTGAGTGAGAGCAAGTCTCCTCAGGTCTCCAGGACTCTTCTGAGTATTCTGGAAGATTGCAGCAGTGCAAAGTTCTGGATGGTATCAATCCTTCCTCTGATTTCCAAACTTTCCAAAACCCTTTTCCAATCTTTTTGGGACCGTTCCAAGTGCACCAACTACTACATCACTTTGACTTTCATATTCCATAACTTTTTCAGTTCTCTGGCAAGGTCCAGATATTTGTCCATTTTTTCATTTTCCTTTAGCTTCACCCTGTGATCTGCTGGGACTGCAAAATCCATCAGTTGACAAGTTCTTTCTTTTTCGTTAATCAGCACTAGGTCTGGTCTTCTTGCTGGGATAAGGTGATCCGTTTTTATCTCAAAGTCTTATTATTATTATTATTATTATTATTATTATTATATTAGTGTTTCACACCAGCATTAGGTGATGGTATTTCACTGGAGTATGAGTGGCAAAATGTCTCCTCGGGTCCCCAGGTCTCTTCTGAATATTCTGGCAGATTGCAGCAATGCAGTATTCCAAATGGTATCAATTCTTCCTCTGTTTTCCAGATTTTCCAGTTTTTTTCCTTTTTTTCTTTTTGAGATCGTTCCAAGTGCACCAACTAGAATTGGTATCACTTTGACTTTCATATTCCACATCTTTTTCAATTCTCTCTTGTGAGTTTTTCATATCGTCGTTAGCTGGGGGTCATTCACTGGTGTCTTACTGACACGAAGTCCACTCAGGTTTCCAGGACTCTTCTCAGTATTCAAGTCAATTTCAGTATTGCTGCTGTGTGGATTAAAGATCTTTGTGTTCTCTTTCACCGACCTGCAATCTCCTGAGACTGTAAAATGAAACTTTTTTTGTTAATCAATACTATGTCATGATGCCTCGCTCGGATAAGATAATCTGTCTTTATCTCAAAGTCCCAATGAAGTATATCAATAAGTGGGACCTGTGGATATACCTCAGTAGGATAATCTAATGTTTACAACGTTTACTTAAGAGCTATTGTTAAATACTTCAATATGTAAAAAAGTATAATAATCTTATTTCTCTGAATGTTCCGACTACGACAAGAAAGTTCCCGAGTTCGAAAAGAAGGTTCTCGAGTCCGAGAAGGTTCCCGAGTCCGAAAAGAAATACCTGAAGAAGGCCGGAGGGCATATCGGCCGAAACGTTGTACAAATAACAATAAAGATGGGGACAATAGTCCGAATAACGCAGATACTACTAATCATCAAGCCTCATCTCAAACATTCAGAGAGAAATAGTGTAGATAACAATAAAGATGAGACAATAGTCCGAATAACGCAGATAATATTAATCATCAAGCCTCACCTCAAACATTCAGAGAAATAGTGCAGATAACAATAAAGATGGGGACAATAGTCCGAATAACGCAGATAATACTAATCATCAAGCCTCATCTCAAACATTCAGAGGAATAGTGTAGATAACAATAAAGATGAGGACAATAGTCCGAATAACGCAGATAATACTATAATAATCTCACTCCCATTCTTTATTTACTTTTCTTTCCCTATTTTCATCTTTTCATTATGTTCGATTAAAAAAGATTAGCGTTATCGCTTCCGCGCACCCAACCCTCTCACTATCTTTCCCCTACTCTCTTTCTTTCTTTCTTTCTTTTTCTGTGTAGCATGTCCCTTTACTTCGCTTTCTTTATTATAGAAACGGAATGGTCCGTTATTTAGCTGAGGTGATGATACTTATAAGAAATAATGATTGCGCGGATAAGTAACAGCAGATAATAAGGATTTACATTTTGCCTTTCATCTTGGACGATTTGGACGGTCTCATTTTTAACGAGAGGGTGTAGCGAGATGATAACGATCGTACCATTAATGAATACGAGTATTAACATATAGATTTGCCAGTCTGGTTAACATACACATATTTTTCAACTTAGTTCAGACATAAAAGAACGCAAGAAAGGCCAGAATTTTTTCTTCATTTTAGGATGAATTTTTTTTGCCTGTCCTCATTATTATTGTTGGTATGTTTCAGACTTTATATATATTATATATATATATATAATATATATAATATATATATATGTATGTATGTATTATATATATTATATATATATATATATATATATATATATATATATATATATATATGTATGAATATACATATATGCATGTATAAATATATATATATATATATATATATATATATATATATATGCATGTATATATTCATGAGGTTATGAGACCTAGGTATGCTTTGTTGATATATCTGGTGAGTCACCATATATATATATATATATATATATATATATATATATATATATATATATATATATATATATATATATATATATATATATATATATATATATATATATATATATATATATATATATATATATATATATGGTGAGTCTAGTTCTCAGTGTGTATATATTATATTAGTATATAAGTTATGTATATATGTTATGCGGGTTAGCTCAGTCGTAGAGCGTCGGCTAGAAACCACAAAGTTCCTATCGATACCGGTCCTCGCCAACTCAGCGTATGAGTAGCACAGGGATCTGTGCCTTAAAGTAAGGAGCTGATGGTACGTGTGGCGCTCCATCTCAGACGCCATAACAATCTCCTTGGTCTAGCGCTATTGAAAAGGGGATAGACTCCCTCGCTGACTGGCTGATACGACTTTAGGCCGCCCCGATGACTCTTACTTACTTACTTATATATATATATATATATATATATACATATATATATATAATATATATTATATATATATATAAATATATATATACATATATATATATATTACAGTTGTTATGAACTCCACGTAGTTTTTTTGTTGATATCTGCGGAGTCTCTATATATATATATATATATATATATATAATATATATATATATATATGGTGAATCTGGTGTTCAATGTGTAAATACTAAATTAGTATATATGTTAGCTATATATAATGTCTATAATATATATGGTTTGGGATTTATGCTTCACACTAAATCTCATAATATATATATATATATATATATATATATATATATATAAATATGTATATATAAATATATATATATATAATATATATGCATGTATATATATATAGGCATGTATAATATATATATGCATGTATATATATGTATATGCATGTATAAATATATATATGCATGTATATATATATATATGCATGCATATGTATATATATATATATATATATAAGGTTTATTTAGAATGGCTTTTTGCCGATAATTTTTTGGAGAATAAGTGTTTTAATTGGAGTCGTACCTAATTTTGAAAATTAATTAATTAATAATGAATTAGGCGGGAATACCTATTAAATGTATGGCCGGTTTCAAATCACGCACAGGGCGTTCTTCCGATCTATAGCTCTGCTGATGAGGCCTAATAGGCCGAAATGTACATACAGAGATTGATTTTTTTCTCGATTTGTTTAGCCATACATTTAATAGGTATTCCCGCCTAATTCATTATTAATTAATTAATTTTCAAAATTAGGTACGACTCCAATTAAAACATATATATATATATATATATATATGTATATATACATATGGTTATGAGATCTAGGTAGATCTTTGTTGATATATCTGGTAAGTCACCATTATATATATATATATATATATATATATATATATATATATAGCGAGTCTAGTTATCAGTGTGTATATATTATATTAGTGTATATATGTTATGTCTTATATTATATATATATATATATATATATATATATACATATATATACGTTGTTATGAACTCCATGTATGTTTCTTTGTTGATATATTTGGGGAGTCTCTATTATATACATATACATACATATATATACATATATATAATATATAATATATATATATATATATGTATATATATATATGTGTGTGTGTGTGTGTGTGTGTGTATGTATATATATATATGGTGAGTCTGGTGTTCATTGTGTATGTACTATATTAGTATATATGTTAGGATATAAAATGTCTGTAATATGTATCGTTTGGGATTTATATTTCACACTAAATCCCATATATATATACATAAATTACAAAAATACATACATAATATATATATATATATAATATATATATATATATATATATATATATTAAACTTATGTTTTGTCTATGTAGACATATGGTGTCATTAAATGGACTCTTAGAGTGTTGCACACTTCATTTTCACGGTCGGCAACTCAAACGCACTTGGTCTAAAAACTGGTGAAACGGCCACCGAGAATAGAAAGAAAAATAAAAA
>CM042180.1:43126374-43141374 GCA_023376005.1 Doryteuthis pealeii | reverse complement strand
TGAGAGTAAAAAAGAGATGGGAAAAAAGAGAAAAGAAAAAGGAAGAAAAGAAGAAGAAAGAAGAAAGAAAGAAAAAAGAAAGAAAGAAGAAAGAAGAGAAAAGAAAGAAAGAAAGAGAAAAGAAAGAAAGAAGGGCAAGAATGAAAAATAGAGAGAGAGCAGAGAAATAAAAGAAAGAAAAGGACGAAAGAATGAAAAAAGAAAGAAAGAAAGAGAAAAGAGAAGAAAGAAAGAATGAAATGAAAGAGAGAGAGAAAGAAAAGAAAGAAAGGATGAAAGAATGAAAGAAAGAAAGAAAGAAAGAAAGAGAAAGAAAGAAAGAACGAAGGAATGAAAGGAGAGAGAGACAAAAGAGAGAGAGAGGAGAAAGTAAGAAGAAAAGTACAGAAAAGGAAACTTGTAAAAAGAAAGAAAGAGAAAGAAAGAAAGAAATTGAGAAAAAGGACGAAAGAATGAAAGAAGAAAGAAAGAAAAGGGACGAAAGAATGAAGAAAGAGAAAAGAGAAAGAGAAGAAGAAAGATGAAAGAGAGAGAGAGACAAAGAGAGAGGAGAAAGTAAGTAAGAAAGAAGAAGAAAGAAAAGGAACTTGTAAAAAAAAGAAAGAAAGAAAAGAAAAAGAAGAAAAGAAAGAAAAAAGAAAGAAAGAGAGAAAGAAAAGAAAGAAAGAAGAAAGAAAGAATTTTCTTCCATTAAAAAAAAAAGGTCCCTTGTGTATTTTAGAAAAAGAAAAAAAAATGTACATCGTCCAAGAAATCGGGTCAACATGGCGACTCGTAATTCTCAGACTCGCTCAGTTGGGCCAACCGAGAAAGAGAAAAAAAACGGGAGAGTTCTTTGCAGGAGAGCAGGAATGGTTTTTGAGAAAACCTGGTTGAATATTAGCCGAACGCGCTAGGAATTGTTGGTGTAAGCCCAAAATAATATTCAGAAAACGGGCCAATTCATATCCACCCTAAAAATGCATCTGCTCGCCAACACTTCCACCCCCCCCACTCCCATCTCTCTCTCTATCTGTGAGGGGACGGGGGGTACCGACGCAAATGTATGTGTGTGGGGGGGTTACGGACGCAAGGGGGTACCGACGCGAGTGTGTGTGTGTGGGGGGAGTACCGACGCGAGTGTTGTGTGTGTGTTCCTTGTGGGAAGACTAAGGGTATAAATTCTCTCTCAGACTCGCTCAATATTTCAACTTCTCTCTATAACCCCCCTCTCTCTCTCGCTCTCTCTCACTCTACCTCTATCTCTTTCTGTCTATCTTTCAATCTACCTCTAATTTTATCTCTTACTCTCTCTCTCTACCATTCACTTACAGTACATGTATGTGGTTGGGGATACCGACACGTGTGTGTGTGTGTGTCTGTAAGTGTTCCTTATGTGAAGGGTAAAGCTACAAATCCTCTCTCTGGCTCGCTCATTTCTTTTCCTTATCTCTGCATCTCTTCTCTCTCTCTCTCTCTCTCTCTCCTATTCCTCCTCCTCTCGTCTCTCTCTCTCTCGGTGTGTGTGTGTGTGTGTGGTCGGCTCTCTCTCTAATTTCTATCACTTACTGTCGCGTGGTATGCGACGTGAGTCGTGTGTGTTCCTTGTGTGAACTCAAGGGTATTACTTTTTCTCTTCTTTGGACTTCTCTCTCCTCTTCTCTCTTCTCTGCTTCTCTGTCTCCCGCAAGCCGTCGGCGTAGGCTCGGAGCGGCTACTCCAAGCAGGTGGCTGAACGCGTCTGTCTCGCACGATTCGCTTCAGTCGGATCCGCGCTCTCCTCGTCTCGTCTCTTGCTCCGCTCCATACTCCAAACTGATATTTCTCAGTACTCTCTGTGCTCACTGTCATGGCTGTATGTATGTATGTGTGGGGGAGGGATACGATGGCTAGTGGTGTTTGTGTGGTGTTCCTTCTGGTGACAGGTAAGGCTATAAATTTCTCCATCATTTTTACTTCTGGTCCATGATCCTTATTCTTAGTCGTTCTTCTGTTCCTTGGTGACCGCTAGGGTTCTGCTTCTGGTCCATGAGGGATATGCTTTGCGTCTTTCTGGTTGGGTTGCTCCCTCGGCTCGATTCGTCTTCCGCACGATTGCATATGCCTTCATAGCCTGCAGGAAGGGCGGTGGGGCTGACCTGTCTCTCTCTGTCCTCTCTCCCTCGTTCTCGTGTCTCTTCCCCCTTCTCCTCTCCACTCACTATATTCTTCACTTAACTGCCCGTGTCTGTATGTGTAGGGAGTACCAAAGCGAGTGCGGTGTGTAAGTGTTCCTTGAAACGTAAAGGTATAATTCTCCTCAGACTCGTTCAATTCTTCTCCTTCTGTCCATACCTCTTCTTCCTTCTTCTTCTTCTTTTCTTCTTCGCTTCTTCCTTCTTCTTCTTCCCTTCTTCTCTTCGGTAACTTCTACTCTGACTATTACCTCTTCACTCTGCTCTCCTCCTCGTCTCTCGGGTCTATCTCGTCTATTTAGCTATCACTTAGAGCTGGCGTGTATGTATGGCTGTGGGGGTTATCAAAAACGCCGAGTGGGCGTGGAATAAGTGTTCCTTGTGTGAACGTAGGTATAACTTCTCTCTCAGACTCGCTCTTTTCGTCCCGCTCTCCATAATTCCGGTCTCTCCTATAACTCTCTCTCTCCTCTCTCCCTCTGTGCCTCTCTCTCTCTCTCTCTCTCTCTCTCTCTCTCTCTTCGTTCTCTTCTCTACCACTCACTTACTGCACGTGTATGTATGTATGTGTGATGAGGGTGGCGTACCGACGCAAGTGTGTGTGTGTGTGTAAGTGTTCCCTGTGTTAAGACTAAAAAGGGTAACATTCTCTCTCTGGCTTATTCAATTTCTCTCCTTCTCTCCATATCTCTTTCTCTCTCTCTCTCCTTATTCTCTAATTTTATCTCTCTAATTTTCTCTCCCGCTTCTCTAATTCTACCATTCCGTTTGTGTAACGTAACGATTCGAGTGCGTGTGGTTTCCTAGTGTGAACGGTAAAGGCTTTGAATTCTTCTCTGTTTTTTTTTTTACCTTCGCTCTCTCTTTTCCTCTCTCCCTCATTCAATCTTTCGATCTCAGTCTCTGTCTCTCTCTGTCTCTCTCTCTCTCTAGCTAATTCTAGGGTCTCATTTCTGTCTCTTTCCTCTGGTCTCTTTCTCTTTCTCTTTCCTCTCTCTAACTTTTGTCTCTCTTCGTCTACTCTAGATTCTACACATGTCCACACTTTTAGTACAACTTGTGTAGTGTAGTGTGTGCGTGCGTGTGGTTCCCTAGTGGTGATTGTAAGGGGTTTTTAATCCTCTCTCTTTTTTTTTATGATTTTACCGTTCCTCTCATCTCTCTCTCTGTCTCTTTTGTCTCTTTCTGCGCTCCGTCTGTCTCTCTCTCATCTCTCTCCTAATTCTTGTTTGGGTTCTTTCAGTCCTCTCTATAATTCTACCTCTTCCTTAATACCCGTGTGTGTGTGGTGCCTGTACCAATTCGAGTTGGCGTGAGTTCCTAAGGTGTGAATTGTAAGGGTTCAAATTCTCTCTCTGTTTTTTTTACTTCCTCTCTCTCTCTCTCTCTGTGTCTCTCTCTCTTCTTATTGTATCTCTCTCCTCCTCTATTTCGACCCCTCACTTACCTGCCGTGTATATGTGATTGTGGGGGAGGGGGGTACGTGTTCCTAATGTGAACTGCAAGAGTTTTAATATTTTCTATAACTTAATTTGACTTCTTCGATTTCTCTCTCTCTCTCTCTCTCTCTCTTTCTAATTTCTCTATCTCTCTCTCTCTCTCGCTCTCTCTCTCTCTCTCTCTCTTTCGCTAATTCTACCACCCACTTACTGCACGTGTATGTGTGTATGTATGTGTTGGCGCACCGACCTCAGTGTGACTGTTTCTTTTAAGAACTGTAAGGGTTTTAATCATTCTCTCTCTGCCACTCTTTGACTCTCACTTTCTCTCTCTCTCTCTCTCTCTCTCTCTCTCTCTCTTTCTACTTACCCCCTCTCTCTCTCTCGTTGCTGTCTCTCACGTTCTCACCCGCCCCCCATTCCTCCCTCTGTCATTCACTTTATGCGTGTGCGCATATACCGACCCGAGAGTGACTTTTACTTTTACGAACGTTAACGGTATATACCCCTCCTCTCTGCCAATCTCTCTCTCTCTCTCACACTCTCTCTCATTCTCCTCTCCCTCTCTCTCTCTCCCTCGTTGCTGTCTCTCACTTTCTCTTTCTCCCTGCCCCCTCCTCTCTCTATCACTCACTTTAAACGTGTGTATGTGAGTGGCGCGCGCGTTCATATACCGGACCAAGTGCGTCCGTTCCTTGGGTGAACGGTAAGGGTATACACCCCCTTTCTGTCATTCTGTTAGTGGCTCTCGCTTTCTCTACCCTCCCTCTACACCTCTCTCGCTTTCTCTACCCCCTCTCTCTCCCTCCTCCCTCTCTCTCCCCTCACTCACTTTGCTGTCTCTAAAATTCTCTCCCCCCCCCTTTCTCTATGCATCACTCGTTTTGTACGTGTGTACAAGGTGTGTCCAAAATGTAATCCAGAGAGTTCGAAACACTTGTGTTAACTAATTAAGACAATAATTTTCATCTTAAACATCGTGTATATATATATATATATATATATATATATATATATATATATATATACATATATTATATATATATATATAGAGAGAGAGAGAGTGATATATATATATATATATATATATATATATATAATTATAAAAGAGTCGTCGGGCGGCCTAATGTCAGTATCAGCCAGACAGCGAGGGAGTCTATCCCCTTTTTAATACGCTAGAGAGAGAGAGAGAGAGAGAGAGAGAGAGAGAGAAAGAAAGAAAGAAGGGTTAGAGTTGAATACTTGGATTTGGCTATAGGTATGTCGGTATGCAATGTAAATAAGAAGCTACAATGAGAAAGAGGGATAGAGATAGATAGATAATAGATAGACATAGAGAGAGACAAAGAGAGATAGAGAGAGGGAAAGAGGGGGATATTTACTTAATCCAACCGCACCAGCTGAATTCGACACGAGGTCAATTTTTTTATTCAGTTATCCTTTTCCGAGACCGGTTGCCATACCAAAGATAAAGAGCTCCTTACTTTATCGCACAGATCCCTGTGCTACTCATACGCTGAGTTGGCGAGTACCGGTATCGAACCAGGAACCTTGTGATACCAAGCCGAACGCTCTACAGACTGAGCTAATCCGGCCCTAACGATTTATAAAATTCTAAATAGCACAGTACATGATATTAGATAAAAAAGAAGACAAAAAGATATATATGGTAATTGAATGGGGAATAGAGAAATCTACACAAACGTTAAGATTCGAGGTATTTACATAAATTATGAGGAAACCTATTACAGATTAAATCTGTTTAACAAGTATATATATATATATATATATATATTATATATATATATATATATATGTGTGTGTGTGTGTGTAGTATATTAAGAGAGAATGAAAAACACAGCTTTAAATGAGTTAAGTGGTGAGTTAAACTGTGTTTTTCATTCTTTCTTAATATACTACGTACCGTCGGATTCACTTCCTTTTCTTTATATATATATATATATATGTGTGTGTGTGTGTGTGTGTGTGTGTGTGTGTGTGTGTGTGTAAATAAATCTATAACTGCTAATATTACCGTTGTTTAAGCCTTTTTCTTTACTTATATCTATAGATACAAGGTGTGTCAAAAAAGTAACGAGATTGAAGTTGTATTTACCAAAGTAGAAATGGACAATGATTGGAACATTAATGTCTTTCAGAATACAAAGTGTGTCATAAAAGTATCCAGTTTGAAGTTGTATTTACCAAGATAGAAATGAACAATGAATGGAGCGTTAATTTCTTCAGAATACAAGTGTGTCATGAAAGTATCCAGTTTGAAGTTGTATTTACCAAGATAGAAATGAACAATGAATGGAGCGTTAATTTCTTTCAGAATACAAGGTGTGTCAAAAAAGTATCGAGATTGAAGCTGTATTTACCAAGATAGAAATGAACAATGAATGGAACATTAATTTCTTTCAGAATACAAGGTGTGTCATAAAAGTATCGAGATTTAAGATGTATTTACCAAGATAGGAATGAACAATAACCGAAACGTTATTTTTTTTAGAATATAAGATGTGTCAAAAAGTACGAAAATCTCGATACTTTTTTGACACACATTGTAGGTTTGTGCGTATGTGTGTTGAGTATGTGTGTGTGGGTGTGTGTGTGTGCGTGTGTGTGTGCGTATTGACCTGACAGTGTGTGTTCCTTGTGCGAACGGTAACAGCATACACCTTCTGTTTCTCTTTACCTTTCTTTCTTTCTTTCTCTTCTTCTTCTTCTTCTTCTCTTCTTCTTCTTCTTCTTCTTCTTCTCTCTCTCTTTCCCTCTCTCTCTAATCTTTCTCACTTTCTCTCCTGCATCTTCCTCTCCCTCGCCCTTTTTGTATGTGTATGTGCCTGCGCGTGTGTACTCGCGCGAACCGACCCGACTGTGTGCGTTCCTTGTGCGAACGGTAAGGGCATACACCCCCTCGTCTCTCTCTGTCTCTCTCTTCTCTCTCTATCTCTCTCTTTCGCTTTCTCTCTGTCTCTTTTTCCCTCTCTCTCAACTTTCTCATTCACCCCTTCCCCTCTTCTTGTCACTCTCCCCTTCCTTTCGCGTGTGCGTTGTGCGTGTGGGTTCAACTTGAGGGATATGTAAGATATATCCTGTGCCGAATTATAAGTACACCTTCCATTATAAAAACAGAAAGGCTTAGACGGGGTAATTGGATCCGAGAGAAGGTCTGTCGAGGAGAAATCCAAATTAACATCTCTGCTTTACTACACAAATTCCCCTCTCTCTCTTTCACTCTCTTCGGGACAGAATATTTTTATTTTTGAAAATAAAGCGGTATGAATACAGAAAATTTGGATTAGTTCGAAAAGGAATCTTTTTTAAATAGTTAAAAAGGCAAGCTAAAACACCGCTTAGTGGTGACCCTATCAGAAGGCCAAATTTTTGTTGGTAAAAATCATTGCTGTATATATAAGGGGAGTTTTTATTTTATTTTATATAGGGGATGTTTCGCATTCATTCTGACAACGTGACCAGACCACCTAAGCTGAACCTTGGCTAGTAAGAATTCAATGCCAGAAATGTTACATTCTATTTAATATTGTGCTATTTTTTACCGCAAATCACACGAAGACAACGCATGTGACAGGCGTCAAGTTGGTTTATGTGCTTGCGGTAAAATGTCCAAGTTTCAGCACCATACAGTAGAGTAGAAAGCACAACTGCTCTGTAGATGTTCATTTTTATTTTAAGAGATACATCTTTGGTACTCCATAAATGATGTTTTAGATTGCCGAATGCAGTGCTAGCTTTACCTATTCTGGAATGGATTTCTTTGTCCATTTTTCCATCAGATGTGACTGTTGATCCAAGATATTTAAATGTGTTAACAATCTTTAATACTTTTCCATCAATGAAGACAGATGGATTTACAAGACGTGGATTGCAAGCTGCGAGCTGGTATAGTAGTTCAGTTTTTTTTAATACTGATAGTAATTCCAAATGCTGTTGATGTCTCAGAGAATTTATCAATGATGGCCTGGATGTCTTTTAGGCTGCGGGCTAATAGAGCGGCATCGTCTGCAAAAGGAAGAACTCGTACTAGCTGCAAGGAAATTTTTTACCTAGGTTTAAAACGTTGTTGATTGTGTAGGCTACCACTTATTCTGAATTCAACATTGTAATTTCCTCTTGTCTGATGAAAATTAGTAAAAACTTTGGAGGAATCTTAGGAATCTGATTTCGAGAAGAAATACATTCGTTATCCATCCGTTTTATTGTACATTATTCCCGTATATATATATATATATATATAATATATATATATAGTGAAAAATTTGAAAAAATGAACAACCGTTTGTCTTAGCGTTCATAATTTCAAACATCCAAAGATCGCTAGTTTTTCATTCAACATTTTTTAATTAGTCTGACCAACAAAAGTCTCTCACAGTCTTCTTATTCTCTGTGATAAATTTATTTTTCCTTAAATTAAAAAAAACCCTGATGAAGATCTACTGAAACAGACTGAAACACTGCAGCGTTGGCGAAATAAACATCACTCATTTTATGAACCTGTGTTTTAAAAAATTTTCTCTATATTACATACTGTCGGATTCACTTGCATATTTTTCTCTTCACAACACACACACACTCACCACAGCACCACACATACACACACACACACACACACACACACACAAGCACACCATCACACATATATATATATATATATATTATATATATATATATATATAATATATATCCGGTCTGTGAAAGAATTTGAGTCCAATTAACACTCAAAAAATTTAAGCCGGCTTATTAGAAAAGGGTAATTTTCAGCCCAGCAACATTCAAAGTGGAGAGAGTTCCAAATATAATTTATTGTGGAAGAGTATGTCTCTCCTGGCTGGCCTGTGAGTCATCTGCGAAAACACAAAGGATACAGTGTCAAATGCTACTGGCACTCAAGTATGATCATGAAAAACAGAGGAAAATGGGCTTACTCGAGCACCGAAAGTTGACATCAACATCACACAACGACATCTCACGAGCGTGGCGCCACACGGCTCGGCAATATGCAAGCACAGACCGGCGACAAGGAGTACGGGAGTCCGGAGGCAGGTCCCCCCCCCACCCGCACACCCACCACACCACACCACATCATATTCACTATATCATCTCTCCACTCACCTCACCCTCCTCACCGCCCACCTCACACTCACCCATCACACAACCACACTGTGGATACTTGCTCGGAAATCAGTGTAGTCATAAGTCAGTGAAAATGAGTCATCACTAGAATCAGGGCATCACGGTTAATGACCTTTAAGCACAAACAGACCCATGTCTCTTAATTGAAAGTCTTTGGCTCAAAACATGCTCATATTGATTCATCGACCCTCTATGCATGGTTAAATCCTGATTATGTGCTAATATATCTCTAAGCAATTAACGATTTCATAAGTATATGGTGGGAAATCAATTTGCATAGGATTTTAACCAAGACTAGGTATTGGGATATAATAACTATTTGTTGTTACTGAGTTTCTTAATACTGTTGATCTCTTATTTCAAACGTATTAAATCAACCTCCTATATCTAATTTTATTAAATTTCTATGTAATAATATTAAAATTAAGTCTAGATATTTTTATAGTTCGTTCTTTATTACTGTTTTCGCTTAGCTTTTTCATAATTTTAATATAGTATTTATTAGCAATTATAAACTGTAAAAATACTTTCCCACAGGGAGCGCATACTTCTGCTAGTACTTCTAATGTCTGCATTTCGGGACTATCGGTGTTCTCTTTCGAGTCCGACATTCATTTCTTTTAATTGGCCTGTGGTTTCTTGTCTCATCAACCAGAATATAGTAACTTTTATATAGAAATAAATTGAAATAACACATTAGAATAAGTGTTAAAGTTATTTTTTATATACGTTCTTATTTAGTTTTCGTTAGTTTTATGCCTAATTTAATATACTTATTATATTTCACATCGTGCAAGAGGAGGTAAGGAGATAGGTACTTAGGGCGCCGCAAGGAAGGGGTGTATCGTTTACCTGAGTATGATGTGCTATACGTAGCTATAGTGATTCAGTATGAAAGTATAGCTATATATATCATATATTATTTGGGAGAGATTATCGTAGCTTGATTGAATCTGAATAATTAATTAAATTGGGGGGCATACTATTTAAATGTAGCGCTAACAAATCGGAGCAGAAAATCCGTATCTCTTGTGTGCTTAGCCCTTAATTTAAAAGTGGGTATGCCGCCTGATTAATTAAATTATAGTTAATTAACTTTCAAAATTAGGTACGACTTCAATCAAGCACATATTCTCTCCCAAAAAATTGTCGGCTAAAAAAAGCCATACCATAAACACATCGCGTGTGTATTTACTTCTCATATATATATATATATATATATATAATATATATATTATATATATATATCTTATTATAATGGAGATTGTGGGTTTGTCTGTTGTAACCGAAACTATACTTACTATGCCCAGTCACAGTTCTCCTTAGTTATTTACATTATATCTTCTCCATGATTTTATTTTTATTTAAACCACCAATTATTAATAAAATTGTTTTACATTACTTACACTGTTGACCATATCATACATGCTATCAACATGCAATTGTATTTATATATACAACAAAATAGAGGTTTACAGTGTGAATGGAATGGCACATTTGCATATTGATATTAAAAAATTGATTTAATAAATCCTGCTGCTTAGTATTATTGATTTCTAATTGTTTGGTTTTATCTTATTGAATATGAGCAACAATCTCTTCAATAAATCTTAAAGAAAATCCCTTAACAGAAAGAAATAACCTAAATATTATTCTTTACTTCCTATTTTAACTAAACAGTTTAATTAGGAAATTAACCAATGAAAGACGGGAGTACCGGAAAATGATGGAAGAGTTCGTTTCAAAGTTGTTCTATTTTTTCAATCATACCCCCTCGTTCAAAATCTTTTATCTACATTCTTATTCAGTTTCATTAGCCTTTCTAATTTAATATGATATTTTATTATAAAATTTAACTAAAATACTTTGCACCCGGAGGGTGCATATATTTGCTAGTATATATATATATATATATATGATATATATATATTATAAGGAAGGTAAGTAATTTATAGCGTAAGTGGATGATGTAACTCCACCCATCTGCAATCCCGAAAGTCTGCGAGTAACGTGGTAAACATGCAGGTGTTGACGGTCCCAACCCTCACCCTTCCCACAAGGAATCACGCACCTGCAGACTAGAAAGAGGGAAAAATACTCCAAGGATTTTAAGTCAGTAAGTGCAGTCTAGCTGTGATATCCACTTTTACTTTCATATGCTTGCAAAATCCCCCAGAGAATCATGTTGAAAAGACAAGTGCAACGGATTCTCAATTATCAACCAATTGGAATAAGCGACCACATTTCAAATATTAATGTAAAATAAAATTTATATTTCCCTGTTATATTCATGGATGAGTGGCATAAGATGCACAAAAATAAATTTAACCAACATATTTATTTTCAAAACATTATCAAAGAACGCAACATTAGCAGAACGGTTTAGTGAGATTTGTGAAACTGAAGTTTGCCTTTCAAGATATCGTCAATGTTTTGGTTTGGAATTTCTACATCCAATCAAGAGAATTGCTTTCAAATGTTTATCAGTCAATATCGTTCGATGGGTTGATTTCACATATTTCAAAGTGTTGTGATGTTAGTCCCAACAGCAAAAAGAAGTCAAGTCGAGATGGGGCAAAACAAGACAAGTGTATCCACAACCAATGGTACATGCACGACCAGCCTGTCGTTAACGGGAACACTGCTACCTTTCCACTCGGTGTCTCACTATTTATAGTGAGAACCGGTGCATGTTCTCCACTGTAGGAACGGCCGGTACAACACAAAGAGAATAACCTAACACAGAATATTTGGTAGGAAAATAAAGACAAGTCAATTAATAATATATAATATTTAATTCAACAACATACAAAGAGGGAACTAACACTCATTTCTTATAATGTATTAGATTATCTAAAAGAGAGTAACCCAACACAGAATATTTGGTAGGAAAATAAAGACAAGTCAATTAATACTATATAACTCTTAATTCAACAACACTCAATTTTTTTATGTATTTTTTATTTTTCATTTTTTTCTATCTAATTTGATTTTTATTTTATTCTTTACTTATTTTGTTTATTTATTTTTATCATTTTTATTTAACTCCTGTTCTTACAATGCATTAAGTTACCTAAATGAGAGTAACCTAACACAGAATATTTGGTAGGAAAATAAAGACAAGTCAATTAATATTATATAACATTTAATTGAACAACATACAACGAGGGAACTAACACTCATTTCTTATAATGTATTAGATTATCTAAAAGAGAGTAACCTAACACAGAATATTTGGTAGGAAAATAACGACAATCAATTAATACTATATAACATTTAATTCAACAACACTCAATGAGGGAAATAAGTTACCATCATAGAGCCTGAGTCGACACAGTGTAAGCATTAAACTACCTAATATGGCAGCGAATATATTACATAAACATGTTTTTGGCATTTGGTGACTACTCTATAGCCATTAATGTGTCATAATTCCTTATATGAAACTGAAGTTTGCCTTTCAAGATATTGTCAATGTTTTGGTTTGGAATTTCTACATCCAATCAAGAGAATTGCTTTCAAATGTTTATCAGTCAAGGGAATCCTCACCTGAATGTTTCTAAGATGTAGGAATATATAATATATATATAATACGTTTTTGGTTTGGTTTGTTTTACGGCATATCAACCTCGGTGGGTCATTTAATGCCGGCAAAGTTGTGAAATAAATTCATTGTTAATGCATGATACAATTTTATTTATAAACTCATGTTTTTCTATTTAACCCATAGATGGGACCCTAACATGTACTACCACTCCGGGTCAGAGTGGACCAGGGAGCAATGGTGATGAATGGGGTACTCCACATTCCCCAAACCTCCAGAACTGGAACCTCACCATCAGATAGAGTTTAACGCCATTCCCAGGACATGTAGACCCGCAGCCACCGCCTTCTAGCACCCATATGATAAAAAGGGGTTGGGGCTTGCCATAAGGGAAATAGGGTTGGGACAATCATATAGGTGCTAGGGCTTGACGTGACCAGCCGATTGATTGATGGGGGCCTCTCTGACAGCCCGTCTAGTACAAGATAGGGCCAAAGTGGAGTATTGCAAGTCATGAGCTGCTCATCCACCTGGGTTCTATCCTTAAGCATCACGGATCGCCACCCACAGCCAACAGGTGGTCCCATTCGGGGAGTCTTACCCCTCTGCAGAGGTGCAGTCAGTGCTTGGGTACATAATAAGTACTGTTGACGGAGAAAACTTGTTGGTATCAGTCGGATTGCAAGGGAGTATATCCCCTTTTCGCTAGCGCTAGACCAGGAAGATTGTTTATTTTTTCAGAGGTAGAGCGCCACACCTACCGTCAGCTCCGCACAGATAATATTACTGAATCAGTGCTACTCTTGCGCTGAGTTAGCGGGGACCGGTATCGATCCCGGTACCTTGCGATTCCTAGGCAGGTGCTATACCGACCGAGCAAAAGCCTCCAAAATATTGGATTTTTTTTTTTACTCAACCAGTTACTCAGTTACAATGAAGATCCTATAGTCTCTACGATTCTACAATCTTCTTCGTTGTTGTTTTTTTTTTCTCATCATCATCATCATCATCATCATCATCATCATCTCTCTCTCACTTTCTCTTTCTCTTTTCTTTCTCTCTCTCTCTCTCTCTCTCTCTCTCTCTGTATGTCTACCCTCACTCTCCTTGCACCCCTCTCTCTCTCTATCTCTGCACCTCTCTCTCTCTCTCTCTCTCTTTTTATTTCTCCTTCTCTGTTTTTTTTTCTTTCTAACTCCCCATTTCATTCTCTCTGTTTTCTATCATTTTCTTTCTTTTCATATCCACTCACAAAGAATACAAATTTCTCTCCTCTATTCTCTCTCTCTCTCTCTCTCTCTCTCTCTCTCTCTCTCTCTCTCTCTCTCTATCTATCTATCTATCTCTCTCTCTCTCTTCTCTCTCTTACACATCCTCAATATCTACACACACAAAGTAATATATATATTTACCAACCCCTCCGCACGAGCAGGATGTGACACAAGGTCAATTTCTTATGCGGAGTTCAACAGGTTTGAATTCAGAGTTTTCCTTCTCCTAGACCGGTTGCCTAACCAAGGTTAAAGTGTCCAGTCTGCCTTACTGTTTATCCATAGCTGGAGGGAGAGTAGGATTCATACCTTTCCCAAAGGTATTTGCGCTAAGTGAAATGCAATTACCACGTCCAGGATTTGAACTCGGGGCGACGAGTCCATTTCCCATGACTTTAACCATTACACCACGCGCTTCCCACAAAGTGATATATATGTAGTATCGATCCCTGAACCCTGTGATTCCTAGACTGAGCTAAGCCCGCCAAAATATTGCAATATTTTTGACTCACCCTGGTTTTTTTTATTCGACTGTCACATCCAATGTAGATCCTGTCGTCTCTGTGGTGAATCGACAATTTTCTTCGTTGTTTTGTCATCCGCCATTTTGTTTTATTAGTCTGTCTTATTAATATTTATTTACTGTAATTTTAGGGTCCTTTTTCCCGCTTTTTTCCTTATTTGCTTGTAGCATTTGCTTATTAGCATTCAATGGACTTAATAAGGCCCCCATTCACTTTTCATATTTCTGTATATCAACACAACAAATAAAAAATCAACTTTTCTTTTTCATTTTCGTGTTTTCATATTTTTCTATCTAAAATATTTCCATAAAAATCGCTGGCAATGGTTTATTTAGCGACAAAAGCTTGAGAGATTTGAATATTTTTCGTGCAATATTATTTTCCGTTCGATAGAAATTACTCATACCTTTCCCAACTCATTTATTCATTATTTTTTTTCTTTCTTTCTTGATTTTTTTGAAAGGACTTTTACGTTAACCACCAATTTTTATTTGCACAGATTCGCGTTTCATTAATATAAATATTCCCGCCGGCAAAACTTCCGCGTTACCAAAATAATTAGTCAGGAATTTCGTTAACTATCAAATTTAACACTTAAATTGCATTTAAATGGGTTTATACATACACA
Source organism: Doryteuthis pealeii (assembly GCA_023376005.1). Classification (NCBI taxonomy): domain Eukaryota; kingdom Metazoa; phylum Mollusca; class Cephalopoda; order Myopsida; family Loliginidae; genus Doryteuthis; species Doryteuthis pealeii. Next base: position 43,126,658 of record CM042180.1, on the reverse strand, counting down.
CACACACACACCACACACACATATATATATATACATATATATATGTGTGTGTGTGTGTGTTTGTGTGAATGTATGTTTGTGTCTGTGTGTCTGTATGTGTATTTATATCTATGTATACATATATATGCATTTAAATGGGTATATATATATATATGTGTGTGTGTTTGTTTTTTTGTGTTTTTATTAAATAAATGAATATATATATGTGTGTGTGTGTGTGTGTATGTGTGTGTATTTATGTATATGTGTACATATATATTTATATGCACTTAAACGGGTATATA
>CM042180.1:43121374-43123874 GCA_023376005.1 Doryteuthis pealeii | reverse complement strand
CTAACTCTTCCATTATTTTCCATTACTCCCGTCTTTCATCGGTAAATTTTCCTAATTTAACTCTTTACTTAAAATAGGAAGTAAAGGATAATATTACAGTTATTTCTTCTTCTTAATGAATTTCTTTTAAGATTTATCCCAGAGATTTTTGCTCATATTCATTAAGATAAAACCAAACAATTAGAAATCAATAATACTTAGCATATATTTATTAAAATCAATTTTTTAAGATCAATATGCAAATTAGCCTTCCCATTCACACTGTAAACCACTATTTTGTTGTATATATAAATACAATTGCGTAATATTAGTATGTAGATATGGTCAACAGTCTTAATAATGTAAAACAATTTTATTATTCATTGAGGTTTAAATAAAAATAAAATCATGGAGAATGTGATGTAAATAACTAAGGGAATTGTGACTTGTATTGTAATATAGTTTCGGTTACAGACAGACAAACCCACAATCTCCATTATAATAATAAGATATAGACAATCCTCCTCATTGTCGTAAACCTTTAAAACAATAGCACAAAGCGGATTTCTAACAATAGGGCATAGATACATTTAAAAACAAAAAATAAAAATAGAAGAGTAGATACTGCTGGATAGTTTGTTTTGTTTTGTTTTGCTTGTTTGGTTGGGGTTTTTTCTTTTCTTTTCTTTTTCTTTTGTAATCTTTAGAAAAATTAGCTTAAATTCTGGAAGAAAAAAAAAATCAAACAAATATTTTAATGGAGATTGTGGGTTTGTCTGTCTGTAACCGAAACTATATTACTATACAAGTCACAATTCCCTTTTTTATTTAAATCACATTCTCTATGATTTTATTTTTATTCAAACCTCAATTATTAATAAAATTGTCATACATTATTAATACTGTTAACTATGTCTACATAATGACAGCATGCAATTATATTTATATATACAACAAAATAGCGGTTTACTGTGTGAACGGGAAGGCTAATTTGCATATTAATATTAAAAAATCGAATTTAACAAATATGTGCTTAGTATTATTGATTTCTAACTGTTTGGTTTTATTTTAATGAATATAAGCAAAAATCTCTTCAATAAATCTTAAATGAAATCCATTAACAAGATAAAATAACTGTCATTTTATTCTTTACTTCCTCTTATAACTAAATACATAAATTAGAAAAAATAACAATGAAAGACGAGAGTAATGGAAGAGTAAGTTTCAGTTGTTCCATTTTTTATTATACTCCCTCTGTTTCAAATCTTTTTATCTGTATTCTTATTTAGTTTCATTAGCCTTTCTAATTTAATACAATATTTTATTACATTAAAACTTAAATACTTGCTCCCGGAGGGTGCATATATTTGCTAGTTTGTTTAATGTAAATGAATTGCTAATGATTTTACTGTACACATTATGTAGTCAAGTCTTCTAGGTTTAAATTCAGACTGAATTTTGGGGAGTTATATTAAATCAACTTAGATTTATAAAGGCCCCAATTTTGGTCGAAATAAATTTATTATGGAATAACGGAGTTGAGTTTTTCCTTCCTTACAAAGATAAATATTGCTCTGTATATAATCTATAAAGATTATTATACATTGAGCTCTCTGTAGTGATTTAAAGATTCACTGTATTTATACATACTGGATCATACAATAATAATACAGTGTGTCTTAGAAATCACATCTAGAATCATCCCTCACTACCAAGTTTTGAATACCTCACATCTCTCTCTCTCTCTCTCTCTCTCTCTATATATATAATATATATATATATATATATATATATATATCAAGAAAAATGAAAAAACTCTTTCTAATATAAAAAAAACCCAAAAAACTTTTAATTTTTAAAATCCCCAACCTCCCACACACACACAAACTTCCCTCTCTTCTCTTAATATAAAACATAAAAATTTCTTTTCATGACATCTCTCCTTTACCTCTTACCAATATACACACACACCTCTCCCCTACCTCTTACAATTTACACACACACACACACACACACACAATGCGTTTCACTTACGCTGTCGTTTATCGCAACAGAAAAAATTTATACACACACACACACAACCACATACCTAAAAAAATACACAATGTTTCCTTTCAATACACACACTTACAGCGCCACATACTCACGCCATAAAATAGAATATTTGATGTCATATTTCAAAACCGTCTCCTTTTTCAAACTTCAAAAACATTTTTAAACAGACTGAGTGACAGGGATTACCACTCGCTTTTCTCATTATTCTGTGATAAATAATTTCTTATCTTATGCCCTGAAGATTATCTAATTAATAGATCGAAACACTGCAGCGTCGGCCAATAAACTCACCACTTAACCCATGTAAACCTGTGTTTTTTCATTCTTTCTTAATATACTACATACCGTCGGATTCACTTCCTTTTTTCACACACACACACACACACACACACATATATATATATATATATATATATATATATATATATACATATATGGTGATGTTCCTGTGTTGGTAATTATGCCT
>CM042180.1:43088874-43116374 GCA_023376005.1 Doryteuthis pealeii | reverse complement strand
TTCGGTTGTGGGCATGCAAATGGCTCAGAACTCCAGCTTTGCTTTACTACTCGCCCTGTCACAGAAAGTACACGTGAGACCCCTAACTTCCACTCGGACACACACATGTTTTTCAAGTTGTCGTCTGTCAGCATGAGACCGCATATGACTCAAGAGACTAGTCCGTGACAGGCAAGCCCTGCCACACATACTACATATATGGTCAGGCTTGAATGTAGGAAATGTATCCAGGACCTCCGTCTTGTGCCGCTTTCTTAGAGCCCGCTTCAGGATGGAGTGTTCGAGTTGCATTGTTTCAAAACTTCTACATCCACTATAAACGAGTCTACTCCATTCCAAACGCCGCCCTGTCGGCTGGGGTGTTAGAATGCACACACTGCACCTCTGCAGAGGGTTAAGACTCCCCCAATGGCGCCACCTGTTGGCCGTGGGTGGCGACCCGTGATGCTTAAGGATAGAGCCCAGTTGGATGAGCAGTTCATGACATGCAATACTCCACTTTGGCCCTATCTTGGGCTAGACGGGCGGTAGGAGAGGCTCCCTCCGATCAATCGGCTCGTCACGTCAAGCCCGAGCACCTATATGATTTTCCCAACCCTATTGCCCTTATGGCAAGCCCCAACCCCTTTTTATCATATGGGTGCTAGAAGGTCGTGGCTGAGGGTCTACATGTCCTGGGAATGACGTTAAACTCTATCTGATGGTGAGGTTCCAGTTTTGGAGGTTTGGGGAAAGTGGAGCAACCCATTCATCACCATTGCTCCCTGGTCCACTCTGACCCGGAGTGGTAACCTGTTAGTGTCTCATCTATGGATTAAATAGAAAAATGTATTTATAAAAAAATTGTATTATCCATTTAGAATTGATTTATTTCAAAACTTTATCGGCATTAAATGACCCTCTGAGGTTGATATGCCGTAAAACAAAATAAACCAAACCATTCCAAACGATTCGTAGCCGTCCTTTTGGTCTAACCTTGGCTGATTTGGAATGAACAATTTCTAAATATTCAGTTGAGGCAAATATGTTTAATAGAACACAGCAAATGCGTCAAAGTCTTGTTTAAAGAAAAAACTTCTTGGAATTTAAAGGAAATCTCAGTGGAATTATTTTGGTAAGGAATTGTCGTGCCTGTCAACAGTTTAATTAATATTTCTTTTTGTCAAAGTGACCATTTTATTTCTTCAAAGATTTCTCAGTGCGAATTTCTTGATTCCAGATGGAAAACGTTGCCTTTAATATCAAAATCTGGGTCACTTTAAAAAAATGGCGACTTGAAGATCGGCTTACTTGAAATAATTTTTGAACATCTTAACGCAGATGTTTTAGAAAGTTAAGTCTGGTTCTGTATCACATACTTGGGACACTCAGTGAGGATGGCGGTTAAAGTACAATAAAATGTTTTGTTTGGTTTCGTTGTTTAATGGCATATCAATATGTGTGGGTTATTTAATGTCAAAGACTTAATTGTTGAAAAACAATAGTGGTTCTATTTCGCAATATTATTACAAGGGAAATGAGGGGATTCAAACCTTTCCCAAGGGTATTAGTCTTAAATGAACCTCACCATCAGATAGAGTTTAACGTCATTCCCAGAACATGTAGACCCTCGGTCACCACCTTCTAGCACCCATATGATAAGAAGGATTGGGGGTTGCCATAAGGCAATAGGGTTTGGAAAAATCATATAGGTACTAGGGCTTAACGTGACCATCCGATTGATCGGAGGGGGCCTCTCCGATCGCCCATCTAGCCCAAGATAGGGTCAAAGTGGAGTATTGCAGGTCATGAACTGCTCATCAACCTGGGTTCTATCCTTAAGCATTACAGGTCGCCATCCATGGCCAACAGGTGGCCCCATTGGGGGAGTCTTACCCCTCTGCAGAGGTGCAATCGGTGCATTCTAACGCCCCAGCCGACAGGGCGGTAGGGATTAGCAGACAACCAAATGGTCTGTTTGATTTGGTTTCTTTGTTTAATGGCATATGAACATTTTTGGGTTATTCAATACCAACGCCTTCCTTGTAGAAGAACAGTAGTAGTACTACTTAGCACATAGATGGGGCAATGAGGAGGTTCATGTCTTTTGCAATGGCATTACTTCGAAATCCAACGTAACATTACGACTGGGTTATTCGGATTATTCGAACTGTTGTCCTCATCTTTATTGTTATCTAGAAAACGTTTCAAACGTTGTGCTCTCCGGCCTTCTTCAGGTATTTCTTGTCAGACTCTGGAACCTGTTTTTTTGTCACATACTTAGGACATTCAGTTAGGATGGCGGTTAACGGACAACAAAATAATATGTTGGTGTTGGCTTTCTTTATTTAATGACATCTCAACCCCCGTGGGTTATTTAACGTCAAGGCATTCTTTTGTAGAAGTACTGTGATACTTGGATTGCAATAATAATGTATGGAAAAAGTTATGCCACAGTTGTGGTAGTACTTAACGCATAACTGTTGAGATGAGGCAATTCATACCTTTCCCAAGAGTATTAATCCGGAATTGAATGTAATATTGAGTTTGGAATTTCAACTTGCTTACTACGATGTCATTATCCAGCATGTTAGCCACAAGGCTACGGGGACTCATTCAATACGGATGGCGATTAATATACAAAAAAATGGTTTGTTTGGTTCTGGTTTATTTTTCAATGGCATATCAATCTTTGTGTGTTATCTAATGTCAACGTAGAAGAACAGTAGTGTTATCTCTGTGAAAGTTGGAGGGTATCAGAGGATTTGGCCTTGGCGCTTCCATGTTTTATACTGCTTTTTAATATAAATGCCAACTTGAAGATCGGCTTACTTGAAATATTTTGAAAATCTTAACGCAGATGTTTTATAAAGTTAAGTCTGGTTCTGTGTTACATACTTAGGAAACCCAGTACAATAAAATATTCTGTTTTGTTTTCTGTTATTTGAGGGCATATCAATATTATTGGGTTATTTAATGGCAAAGACTTAATTGTAAAAAAACAATAGTGCTGCTATTTCGCAATGTATTACTAGGGAAAAGAGGAGATTCAAACCTTTCCCAAGAGTATTAGTCTGAAATGAAAGTGAACGTAATTGCACGACCGGAGTTCAAACTCATTTACTGTGGTTACGCAGTCTAGGACGCTGGCCACTACACCCCAGGGATACCCCCACAGAGGATGGGTATTAGCATACAAAAGTTGGTTTTATGATTTAGGCTTTATTCACTGGTTTTAGCCACCACATGGTAAGGAAATACCTCCCTTGCCAGTAGTAGTGACTAGACACAGTTGAAACCTAAACTCGAGTGATCGAGAGATTCGCTTGGAGGTCAGAAGTCGGTCCTTTTTTCTCGCACATGTGCGAAGGGTTCTTCCGGTAAAGGCTCATGAGAGTTTGTTATTTTTTTTTTAATTTTTTTTTCAATTTTATTTTAAATTTATTTTAATCCATACAGGTTCAGTTGGTTTGTTTTCTTTGTTTAATGGCATATTAACATTTGTGGCTTATTTTATACCAACGCCTTCCTTGTAGAAGAACAGTAGTACAACTGTTTAACACATAGATGGGGCAATGAGGATGTTCATACCTTTTGCAATGGCATTACTTCGAAATCCAACGTTATATTACAACTGAGTTATTCGGATTATTCGGACTGTTGTCCTCATTTTTATTGTTATCTAGAAAACGTTTCAAACTATGTGCTCTCCGATCTTCTTCGGGAATTTTTGTCAGACTCTGGAACCTTCTCAAACCCAATAACCTACTTGTAGAGCTCGGTAACCTTCTTGTCGAACTATGGGGGCTTCACAATTTCAGAGAAATCACACGACTTGAGTTCGAATTCATTTACTAAGACTTCGCAGTCCAACACGATACTGACTACGCCACGGATGTTTCCTCCGGTGACGATGACAATTAACAAAACCTACAGACGGTATGAGTATATGCACAATTCATAACGAAGTGATAACAAGGATACTTGTTTGCCCGAACAAACTTAATAGAGGTGAATACAGATATTCCATGAAATAAAAAGAAAAGCTTAAAAATAGTGGTATAAGAGAAATGTCCTAAAAGTAAACTAATCTCCTGCCATATTGGTTTCATGCACTTTAAACTAATTCTTTAAGCAGAGCAATCTTCAGGCAGTGAAAAAAATATTATATATATATATATAATATATATATATATATATATATATATTTGGAGGATATGTGCTTTATTGAAGTCATACCTAATTTTGAAAATTAATTAGTTAATAATTAATGAATTTAGGCGGGCATATATGTTCAAATGTAAGGCTAAACAAATCGAGAAAATGTCAGGTCGAAATGTACATTCAGGGATTGACATTTTCTCGATTTGTTTAGCCTTACATTTGAACATATATGCCCGCCTGAATTCATTAATTATTAACTAATTAATTTTCAAAATTAGGTATGACTTCAACTAAGCACATATTCTCCAAAAATTGTCGGATTAAAGCCTTATAAACACATTTGTTTGTTTACTTAACCTCATATATATATATATATATATATATATATATATATATATATATATATATTCTGTATGCTTGTCTGTACAATGACCAAATGCATGTTCTTTTATAAAGAAAAATTGGCAGAGACCAGTAAATCCACACCTTATTTTTGTCTGAGATGGGGGTTAAAAAAAAGTTTAACCCCTCATTTTCCATAAAAAAAGCTAAATAAAAGTATAATAAGGGTATAAATCGGTGATACATTGCTGTATTCATTTTGTTTCAATAATTTTCATTGACTTCTTCACGTTTGTCTGTCTGTCTGTCTGTCTGTCTCTCTTTTACACCCTTTTTCAATTTTCTCTTTCAACTGATTTACAAGTTAAACAAAGTAAAGTATAAACATATATATTAACGTTTATATTAAATATGCGTTTATATCAATCACACACAAGGTGATACAGCGAATTTAGGCAAGTGGTACTGGTAGCTCCATCTAACTAATATATAACACTATGAGTTCTTTTTGTTGACATCAACTAAATTTTAACGAAAAAGAAAAGTGAACAATATTTTTTGTGTTAGCGTAGCTGGTTTTTGTTAAGGAGCAAAATGTAAAAATCAAAATATCATATATATTTTGGTTTTGCGTATGAGGTGAAAATATCGTTGACTGTTTTGTTAACTCATCAATAGATTCTAGACTTATAGACGAGGAGCAGTATTGTGCGCTATTTTGTATTTGTACCCTGTTACGTCACTGTAAAGTAATGGGCCGGGTTAGCTCAGTCAGTAGGGCGTTCGGCTAGAAACCACAAGGTTCCTAGTTCGATATCGGTCCTCGCCAACTCAGCGTATGAGTAGCACAGGGATGTATGCGGTAATGTAAGGAGCTGACGGTAGGCATGGCACTTCAACTCAGACGCTAAAATAATCTCCTTGGTCTAGCACAAGTGAAAAGGGGATTGAATCCCTCACTGATTGGCTGATACCGACTTTAGGCCGTCCCGACGACTTTACTTTACTTACGTCACTGTAGTGAAAAGCTACGTTTTATGTTTTGTATATATTAAACTCACGTTGATTTCTCCAAGTTTGAATTAGTAGCAACTAGTATTAACAGTTTTTGGTTGGTGATGTACGTAAAATTATTACCGTTATTAAATATTCTCTACAAAAGTCTGTACCAATCAAGTGTCTGTCCTAAATGTTTAGCCCTCTATTATGGAAATTGACCGCGTTATCCAATTACAGACTTGTCGAGCATTGGATTGTTCCTGTGTAATTTCAGTCTCTTCCTCATCCAGTAATTTGGGTGTTGATGTGTTCGTCATATTTATTGTAATTTTTTAGTTATGAAAGACAGACTATGACACAGTTTTTTACAAGCTGAGGTAGAAATACATTTCTCTGTTTAAACGGTCACCTGTGAGGTGCTTGTCATGTTTGGTGAGTGGGAATAGTAACTTTATCTAGCTAATTTCTCACTATGTATTTTCAATCCCAAATGCCCTTATGGCAAGCCCCAACCCCTCTTTATCCTATGGGTGCTAGAAGGCGGTGGCTGCGGGTCTACATGTCCTGGGAATGACGTTAAACTCTATCTGATGGTGAGGTTCCAGTTTTGAAGGTTTGGGGAATGTGGACCCTTTCATCACCATTGCTCCCCGGTCCACTTTGACCCGGAGTGGTAGTACCTGTTAGGGTCCCATCTATGGGTTAAATAGAAAAATGTATTATTTAAGAAAATGTATTATCCATTAAGAATTGATTTATTTCAAAACTTTATCGGCATTAAATAACCCACTGAGATTGATATGCCGTAAAACAAAACAAAAAAAACAACAAAAAATCAATCCCAAAACATAAGCATATTTATGGGCTGAATACAAGGTTCAAGTAACCAAGGCAAGTGGTAATGGTAGCTCCATCTAGCTACGGTTTTATCAATTGTTTTCAGATACGACTCGTCATGACCATGGCCTGGACCGGTGAACACCGTGCATTTGCTGGTGAAACTTTTTTTAAGACTGGTGAATCTGTAATTGCTAGAAAGAGAAGTTTCAACAGCAAATTCACGGTGTGCACTGGTCCCACCAATGATCCTAACTGTTTTTAGTTGATGTTATACATAAAGTTATTTGTGCCATTAAAAAGATTTTTCAACAGAAGTCTGCACCAATCAAATGTCTGTCCAAAATGTCCAGCAAAAATCGACCGCGTTATCCAATTACAGATTTGGTCGGAATTGGATTGTTCCTGTGTAATTTCAGTATCTTCCTCATCCAGTAATTTGGTATTGATGTGTTCGTCATATTTAGTGTATTCTAAGCTATAAAAGACAGACTATTCCACAGTTTTTATAAGCTGAGGTAGAAATACTTTTCTCTGTTTAAACGGTCACCTGTTGGGTTCTTGTCATGTTTGGTGAGTGGTAATAGTAGCCCTATCTAGCTTATGTCATACCATGTATTTTCAATCTCAAAACAGAAGCATATTTATGGGCAGAACGCATGGTTCAAGTTAAAGTAACGTTTATATTAATCACACAGAAGGTGATACAGGCAAGTGGTAATGGTAGCTCCATCTAGCTAATGTCATAATCTTTGTTTTCTGACTATTTGATTTGATCATTTCAATGCAGAAGCATGTTTATGAGCTGAACGCAAAGTTCAAGTTTATTTATATAAATAACTCAATAGAATACAGAAGGTCTCAGAAAATACATCTCCCATTTTAAACTGTCACCTTTATGGTTTGGTTTGGTTTGCTTTGTTTTACGGCATATCAACCTCAGTGGGTCATTTAATGCCGATAAAGTTTTGAAATAAATCCATTCTTAATGGATAATACAATTTTCTTTATAAATACATTTTTCTATTTAACCCATAGATGGGACCCTAACAGGTACTACCACTCCGGGACAGAGTGGACCAGGGAGCAATGGTGATGAAGGGGTGCTCCACATTCCCCAAACCTCCAAAACTGGAACCTCACCATCAGATAGAGTTTAACCTCATTCCCAGGACATGTAGACCCGCAGCCACCGCCTTCTAGCACCCATATGATAAAAAGGGGTTGGGGTTTGTCATAAGGGCAATAGGGTTGAGAAACTTTTATGGTGCAAGTGTGCCTTGGCAAGTGGTAATGATAGCTCCATCTAGCTAATGTTTTATTTGTTTTTTTAGTTACGATCTGTCATGATCATGGCTTTGCTGGTGAAACATTTTTAAAACTGGTGAATCTTAATTGCCAAAAAGACAACTTTTCTTGCTGGTTTCAAGTCACGTCTGTCCTAGAGATATTTTCAACACATAGCACTATTGATTTTATATTCTGAACAGCATCATTCCAGCGTAACATAAAATGAGCAGGAAAAGCTCTCTGATAGACAATTAATAATTCACTAATGACAGACAATTGCCCAGTTTTATACCGGCTTTGACAGAATATTTTCTACAGTTTAAACGGTCACCCGTGTGTTGTACGAATGAATTGGGCAAGTAGCAATGATAGCTCCATCTAGCTAATGTTTCACCGTTTGCTTTCAGATACAATCAGTTACCACTAGACCTCTGATGTTTTAAATTGTTACTTTTGTGGTGCAAGTGAACATAGGCAAGTGGTAATGGTAGCTCCATCTAGCTAATCGCTTACCATTTCTTTTTCAGATACGTTCAGTTACGATTGGACCCTCCTTATTTTAAACTGTCACCCGTGTGGTGCAAGTGAACATAGGCAATTGGTAATGGTAGCTCCATCTAGCTAATATCTTACCTTTCCTTTTTCAGATACGATCAGTTACGATTGGACCCTCCTTATTTTAAACTGTCACCCGTGTGGTGCAAGTGAACATAGGCAATTGGCAATGGTAGCTCCATCTAGCTAATATCTTACCTTTTCTTTTTCAGTTACGATCAGTTATAATGGTAAAATATCGGTGAATCTGTAATTGCTAGAAAAAGAACTTTTCGTTGTGATTTCATGTTACGTCTATCCCAGAGATATTTTCAACACATAGCTCTATTGATTGTATATCCGGAAAAGCATTATTCCAACGTAACATAAAATGAGCGAAAATGGTCTCTATTTGAGCAATTAAAAATTCCCTAGAAATAAAGAAGTTTCAACAGCAAATTCACGGTGTGCACCGGTCCAACCAAAGATCCTAACTGTTTTTAGTTGATGTTGAACGCAAAGTTATATGTGCCATTAAAAATATTTTTCCACAGAAGTGTGCTCCAATCAAGTGTCTACCCAAAATCTTCAGCCCTATATTATGGAAATCGACCGCATTATCCAATTAAAGACTTGGCGGGAATTGGATTGTCCCTGTGTAATTTCAGTCTCTTCCACATCCAGTAATTCTGGTGTTGTCATATTTCGCCATATCTATTGTAATTTTTGAACTACGAACAATCGTTACCCAGTTTTATACAGGCTGTGACTGAAATACTTTCCACAGTTTAAACGGTCACCTGTATTTGGTGCAAATGAACACAGGCAAGTGGTAATGGTAGCTCCATCTAGCTATTGTCTTACCATTTATTTTGAAGTTACGATTGGAACCTCCGATATTTTAAACTATCACCTGTGTGGTACAAGGGAAGTTAGGCAATTGGTAATGGTAGCTCCATCTAGCTAATTTCATTATCATTTGTTTTGTGTCCTATATCATGGAAATAGATCGAGTTATCTAATAACAGACTTACCATGTATTGGATTGTTCCTGTGTAATTTCCGTCTCTTCCTCATCCAGTTATTTTGATGTTGTCATATTTCACCATATCTATTGTAATTTTTGAGCTACGAACAATCATTACCTAGGCTGTGACTGAAATACCTTCTGTGTGTGGTGCAAATGAACATAGGCAATTGATAATAGTAGCTCCATCTAGTTAAAATCTTAACTATTCTTTTTCAGATACGATCAGTTACAAAGTCAGTGTTATAACAAATATAAAGTGCTCAATAGTAGATTATTTCTGTAGACATTCTAATACTATATATATATATATATATATATATATATAATATATATATATATATATATAATTATCTCAGTTTTGCTTAGTCTTGATTTTATTAACTCTAATGTTCCGGTGGGAATGTGAATATTCAGCGTAACTTGACTGTAAGCTATTTTCTCTGCGTTCTTCATATTTAACCCTCTACCCTCGGGAAAAAAGTTTGGACATATATCTTTGCTTATGCAAGGGCAGAGACAAAAATAATCACAGTCATTACAACTAGTATCACGAAGTCAAACCTAGCTTCGTTTATTTGTGGCATATATATATATATATATATATATTGTGTGTGTGTGTGTGTGTGTGTGTGTGTGTGTGTGAAGAAAATGTGGAAGTAAATACAACAATATGTAATGTTGTAAACATTGATAAAAACAAACAAGTTTCATTAACGAATGATGTTTTAAATAAACCGACGCTGCAATGTTTCGGTCTGTTTCGATAGGCCTTCATCAGGGCGTTCGTTGGTTAAAGGAACAAAATGTATTAATGTAACAAAAGTTTGCGAGCCTCTGTTTGTATAATAATATATATATATATATATTATATATATTATATATATATATATATATATTATTTTGAATTCAAGATAGTTACAATGTAGCAATATTCACCGGAAGTTAACCAGACAAAATATATATATATATATATATATATAATATATATATATATATAAATTCAAACCCATTCTCAACAGATATTACAAAGGTAAGAGACGAATTTTATCTTCTCTAATAACTTATAGAATAATTATATTAACTTGATGCTTCAAAGGAGTCTAATAATAGATGAGGAAAACTTTCTATCAGGGACCCCACTCTCAAAAAGTGTTTTAAGACTTTTGAGAAGGGGGTCCCTTGGAAAGGATTTTTTCATTTAACCCCCATCATTTCATTCATTTTTATTTCATCCATTCATTCATTTTACCATTATTTTTTAACTATATATATATATATATATATATATATATATATATATATATGTATGTATGTATTTATGTGTGTGTGGTGTGTGTGTGTGTGTAATAGTGAAATAGGCGGGTGCCCTATTGTCGAAATCAACAGGATAGTGAGGGGTCGATCCATTTTTCACTGGCACTATATCAAGGAGATTGTTTTTGGGTCATAGGGGGAACGCCACACCTAATAGTTTCCAACTTTCCCATATAGATGCAAGCTGTGTATCTCATGAGCTGAGTTGATGATGGCCAGTATAGAAACCGAAACTTTGTGGTTCCAAGGAATGCTCTACCGACTGAATCGAGAGAGAAGGATTAACCTGGTTAAAGTGGTCTCATATTGAACTTAAATTCGAATTACGTTAATGTTAAATCGAACTTAATGAACCTAAATTCCACCAAAAATCAGGGAATTAACCGAATTTAATGAAATTTTCAGTGTTTATATATTAATGAATAAAATACATAAAGCACCAGTTATCTTATTTAAAAACTTTTAAATTCTTTCCTGTCAGTTAACTTTGAACCACGTATCTTTGAGGCGTAACACAGATTCTCAAAGTTATGTGGTTCAAAGTTAACTGATCTGAAAAAATGTAGAATTTCATTAAATTTGGTTAAGTCTTTGGTATTTTTTTTCTTTCGGCAGGGTGACATACGATGGTGGAATTAAGGTCCGTTAAGTTCGATTTAACCAAGGAGAGTGACGGGTTAACTTTGAATCACGTATCTTTGAGGTGTAACACAGATTCCCAAAGATACGTGGTTTAAAGTTAACCAAGGAGAGTGGTGAGTTAACTTGGGTAAAGTGGTCCCATATTGAATTTAAATTCGAATCACGTTAAAACAGGAAAGGGTTAAGATGAATATCAGAATGGAGTTTCTCATTCACTTTGTCGAGGCTCGGATAGACATCGCCTTATAAAGGAGGGGAAATTGTACTTAGTATGCGTTACGATAAGACAAGATGGCCGCTGATGGTCGTTCGGAAATCTCGGTTGCTTGAAAGACATGACGGAATCAGGACAAAGCTGAAATGATATTACAGTTGATAATAGAGCCGTGAGGATAGGGTGTAAGATATCAAGCCGGTTCAATTAAAGGGGAGATTGGAAGAATTTTGAGAATGGAGACACTGAGAATGGAGGGAGACAGAAAGAAAAGGAGCAAATGTGTCTGTGTTTGGGGAATTGCTGGGGGAGGAGAGGGGGGCTGCCAGGGTGTCACAATATGATGATCTCATCCACGGTGTCACGTGATGAGATCAAATCGGAACATTTAGGAATTCAATGGTTGGATTAATTCAAATCAATTGATCAGTCGGTAGAGCGTTCGGCTAGAAACCACAAGGTTCCTAGTTCGATACCGGTTCTCGCCAACTCAGCGTTATGAGTAGCACAGAGATATGTGCGGTAAAGTAAGGAGCTGATGGTTGGTGTGGCGCTCCACCCCAGATGCTAAAAACAATCTCCTTGGTCCAGCGCTATTGAAAAGGGGATAGATTCCCTCGCTGACTGACTGATACCGACTTTAGGCCGCCCAGACGACTTTACTTTTTTACTTATATATATATATATATATATATCACTTATATGGATTGATCTTTGCCCTGAAGAGCTACTAAGCAAAACTGTTAGTAGGTGTATCTGACTCATTGGGTTTAACTTTATTATTTGCTCTACTTAGGTATTTGAGCACTCTTTATCATTTAGCTTTAGAAAATCCTGGCAGTTTATATATATATATATATATATTTTTTTTTTTTCATATATATATATATATATATATAATATATATATATATATATATTTTCATATATATATATATATATAAATTGTTTTTTTCTTTTGGCCAAATATTATAGTATTAATCGATTATTTTCGGTTGGTACGATTATCTTGGTCTTTTCTTTTTTTCAAAATTTTTTCCCCCAGGTAATGTTTGGTAGTATATTTTTACAACCAAACTATTTGCTGGGTTTTTTCTTAAAAGGGTGTGAAAACAAACATTGTTGTTAAAATGAATGCATTTTTATATCATTTTCATTGCTAATATTGACAATATTTCGATTCATCATCAGAGCATAATGATAATTGTGTGTTTCCATACCCTTTTATCTATCTATCTATCTATCTATCTATCTATATATATATATATATATATATATATAATATATATCATCATCATCATCATTCATGTTGCGCTGTTAGCGCGGATATCCATGACAATCTCTCTCCATCCGTCCCTATCACTCATCATTCTCGGGGGTCCTCTATGCAGCATCCTGTATCCGCACAGAGCTGATCAATGTACGGTTTTGCTGGTCAGCCCACACTGGCTTGTCCATGTGCTGGTTTCCACAGGAGGACGTCGCTTATGAGTTCATCCTTGCTTCTCCAGCAGTGTCCCGCGTGTCTTGTCCGTCTTACTCTGATGGTTTGTGTGATATGTGGTAGGTGGCCGTATAGCTGTTTTCTCGTAGGGTGTTGTTTCCATGTCTTGTTCATGATCACCCGTAGCATTCTTGTGCAGCTCCCATCTAGTTTATTCTCTAGTCGCTTAGTTAGTGCCCAGGTGGTGCAGCCATACAGCAGTACTGATATGACAACGGCCTGGAAGAACCGTCTCTTTAACTTGTCTGTGAGGTTGGATTTCCAATTAAAGGCGAAATAATGCAAATTTATGTTTAAAAACATATTTATTTAATTTTTAAAAAATCTTTTTTGTTTCCCTTAATATTTTCAGACTATGCCCTGCTCGGAGATATTGAAGTAAAGATTTAAAAAAAATCTTTATTTCAATATCCCCGAGCAGGGCCTCATTATTTTTATAGTATTAAAATATATATATATATATTTATATCTGAAATGATTTTCAAAACATCCCGCGAAACAAGACGCCGCACGGGATCTAACGGAGTTTTACTATCTTTGCCGAGCAGAACTTTACAATCTTTGCCGAAAGTTTGCATTTACATTAAAACATTCAACGGATTAACATCACAGCTGAGTTTAACAAATACAGATGAAATTAAAAAAAAAATTTTCAACTCTCTGAAGATGGGCATAGCCTGAAAATATTAAGGGAAACAAAAAGATTTTAAAAAATTAAATAAATATGTTTTTAAACATAAATTTGCATTATTTCACCTTCAAAAATATATTATTACATTTTAATTAATGCTTCTAACTCACTATAAAATAATTTTAAAAAAATCTTTATATATATATATATATATATATATATATATATATATATATATATTATTTATTTATTTTACAAAGTTTCACAGAATCAATGTTCATTATAAAACAGCGACCCAGGTTTCATGCTAAATAGCAATCATCAGGCTATTGAGCAAATCCCATGGTGTTTGTTGAAGTTCTTTACTCAATGTCACATTTTGGATTGCAAATAACGTCGGTTAGTTCCGCGGACGCTATTATAGTTCGGATTTACTAAAAATTTGCATTTTTTGTAGTAATGCCAACGAATTTGCCTCCCTTTATTCGTTAAAAATTTTTTTTTTTTTTTAACATTTTTTTTCAAAATTTAGTTAAAAAAAAAAAAAACATTAACTTTGAAAAAAAATTTAGAAAAAAATGTTAAAAAAAAAAAAAAAGTTTTATTTTAAATAATAAAGGGAGCATTACTACAAAAAGAATACAAATTTGAAAAAAATTATTTTAGTAAATCCGAACTATAATAGCGTCCGCGGAACTAACCGACGTTATTTGCAATCCAAAATGTGACATTGAGTAAAGAACTTCAACAAACACCATGGGATCTTGCTCAATAGCCTGATGATTGCTATTAGCATGAAACCTGGGTCGCTGTTAATAATGAACATTGATCTGTGAAAACTTTGTAAAATAAATAAATATTAGCTCTTACAATTTGTGATTGAGCACTGTATTTTCTTTGTTTCATCACAAAAAAAATGTTGTTTTTACATATACCTATATATATATATATATATATATATATAATATATATATATATATATAAACGCGGAACTACGTGGTATATATTAATCATTGCCATATATATATATATATATATATATAATATGATATACTCCCTCGTTGATTTCGACATATGAGGATCTATCAACTTACATTGTCAATTTGTTTTACTTGTATTTGTGCCTCTCGTGATACTTCAATCCAGCCATTGACTTGCAAACAATTCCGCAGGTAATACAAAGATGAGCTTCCTGAGGCTGGGTGCACTGGATATTAGATGTGTCCTTTCTTATTCGCCTTGCTATTTTCAGAAGATCAATAATTTCCTACGCTTTTTTCACAGGATGCTCTCCATTGGTCCCGATTAGTAGCAATTTTCTCGAAGTTGCTTTGCTGTATATTGAGTGCTGAAAGATTGGTTTTCAGTGTGTCCTTATATCTAAGCCATGGCTCATATATATATATATATATATATTTATATTTTTGCTTGAAGGCAATTATAAATGCATGTATCGCATAAAATTCGATAATTATAGAAAATAATCTTGACAAGTAAATCCCGAAAAGGATGGCTCGCTATGCAGAACACCGTACAGACTGTTTCGACTTTATTAAGTCTCTTCAGCGATGTATACTAACGACTCCCCTCCGACAGGAATCGAAACCGACTTCACAGGCATAGTCAGAGACCATATCGTTCGCCGCCGGTACAAGCGAACAATCCCTGCGAAATTAACCTTGTCAATGAAACTATTACACGCCCCTGCCATAGCAGGCAAGTGGACGTTTATTTAGTAAACAAACCCGGCCGTAAGCTCTTCGGCGAAGTGAATAAGATTTGGATGTTGTTTTATAGAAGCAAGTTGAATAAATTATTATTTATATTTTTGCTTGAAGGCAATTATAAATGCATGTATCGCATAAAATTCGATAATTATAGAAAATAATCTTGACAAGTAAATCCCGCAAAGATGGCTCGCTATGCAGAACACCGTACAGACTGTTTCGACTTTATTAAGTCTCTTCAGCGATGTATACTAACGACTCCCCTCGACAGGAATCGAAACCGGGACTTCACAGGCATAGTCAGAGACCATATCCGTTCGGCCGCCGGTACATAGCGAACAATCCCTGTGAAATTAACCTTGTCAATGAAACTATTACACGCCCCTGCCATAGCAGGCAAGTGGACGTTTATTTAGTAAACAAACCCGGCCGTAAGCTCTTCGCTATGTACCGGCGGCCGAACAGATATGGTCTCTGACTATGCCTGTGAAGTCCCGGTTTCTATTCCTGTCGGAGGGGAGTCGTTAGTATACATCGCTGAAGAGACTTAATAAAGTCGAAACAGTCTGTACGGTGTTCTGCATAGCGAGCCATCCTTTGCGGGATTTACTTGTCAAGATTATTTTCTATAATTATCAAATTTTATGCGATACATGCATTTATAATTGCCTTCAAGCAAAAATATAAATAATAATTTATTCAACTTGCTTCTATAAAAACAAACATCCAAAAATCTTATATATATATATATATATATATATATAATATATATATATAAAAAATGAATAGCTATATATTTTTGTATATATTTATTTGTATGGAAATAAGTTTGTTACCATTGGTTTTCTGCAATTTAAACTTAATTGTTTAAGTGGGCCAATCTTCCAGCAGCCAATTTTTTTTTTCAAAATGGTAGACGACTTTATTTTTTCTAAGAAAATATGCGGGAGAATCAAACATAATCCTCACTTTCATCAAGTTATCTTATTATAATGAAGATTATGTGTCTGTCTATCTGTAACCGAAACTATGTCACCATCAACGTCATTAAAGCTGCAGCCTAGAGATAACTGTCACTTAGAACAGTTTCAACTCAACGTCTAAAGTTGTACTAATATCTATGTAGGCTAATTTGGAATTTCTTAATGTTCAACATCGAGTCTGAAAAGGTGAGGTGATAATTTGTTTTTTATTAAAGGAAATAAGCACCGGTTGACCTTTCACATATTTCCGGTTTTGGCAAAGGCGAGAATAAGAATTAGAAATTGAGCTGAAGAAGGAGACGTCGTAGCAAATTGAGTTACGTCTGTGGTAGACTAACGTTCGGTGGAATATTAGGTGAATGGTATATTTGTAGGTTATTGGAAAGGAAACGAGTTTATATGAAGAGTTTGTAGACATGAATTTATTTCGCCTGAATTAAGCAATGGATATATTGCTACAATGAATTAACTCACATACACACACACACATAGACACCACACACACACACACACACACACACATATATATATGAGGTAGGTAAAAGGATAGTGAACAAGAAATGATAACTCAAAACAAATCTAAGAGTTGAAATATATCGTCCGATTTATACGGACATCCTCAGTCGAAAGATTTTTATTGAAAGCAAAATTACGTGCAGTACATGTGATTTGGTGAGGGAGTGAGTTAGTAGCGGAAGTGAAGGGAGGGAAGATAGGGGCTATCATGAATGAAGTGAGGTGATAGTCTACCGGAAGTAGAGAGTAGGTTGAGAGTAGATGGGCACAGGGGTAGATCAAGGGAGGAGGGTAAAGTTCTTAGTAGTGGTGTGTTTGATGTCAGGGGAAGATAAGGAGGAGGGGAGAGTTGAGTGATATAAGGTCACTGGGTCAGTTTAGTGGAAGGAGTAGGGGGAGAGTTTTTGATTCCTGAAGTGTAGGCGGCGAGGAACATATATATATATATATATATATATATATAGGGTCATCCACAGACACGTGTTTCGACTTATCAAGTCTCCTCAGTGTGGCTAGACATTTTGTAAGCTACCTACAGCCGGAATTGAAATCCGATCGGTTGGGTGCCAGTCCGGCACCGTAACCATTAGGCTGTCTTTCTATGGATTTAGCCAAGTCTGGTGTTGTTGCCCAGAAGACGGTGAGTAGGATGTGTGGGTTCTTGTTGGGTGGGGATGAGAGGGGTATGTTGAAGCAAATCTTGAGAGACAATTTCACTTTCAATTAATACCCGCTGATATTGTATTGCCCCCCCCCCCGGATAATGGGGGATCGATAAACAACCCCCGCTCGCCAGAAAAGACAATAAAAGATAAAGTCGTAAATATCTAATCGATTTCTTCGTATTATTTCACGCTGATCGATATCGATTTTTGTATGATCGATCGAGGCATTCCAAAATAAATACATCATGTCGTTGAGCAGTCCATGACATGCAACACTCCTTTTTGGCCTTTACTTGGGCTGGACGGCGGTGGGAGAGGCTCTAACCAATCAATCAGCAGGTCACATCAAGCCCTAGCACCTATATGATTGTTCTCTCCCTATTGCCCTTATGGCAAGCCCCAACCCCTTTTTATCATATGGGTGCTAGAAGGCGGTCGGTGAGGGTCTTGACGTTCTGGGAATGACGATAAACTCTATCTGATGGTGAGGTTCCAGTTTTGGAAGTCTGGAGAATGTGGCGCAACCCTTCATCATCATTGCTCCCTGGTTCACTCTGACCCGGAGTGGTAGTACCTGTTAGGGTCCCATCTATGGGTTAAATAGAAAAACATGAGTTTATAAAAAAAAGATTGAGTATCCATTAAGATTGAAATTATTTGAAAACTTTATCGGCATTAAATGACCCACTGAGGTTGATATGCCGTAAAACAAACCAAACCAAACTCTGTCTGTCTCTCCCCCCTCTCTCTCTCTCTCTCTCTCTGTCTGTTGTCTGTCTGTCTGTCTCTTTCTCTCTCTCTCTCTCTTTCTGTCTGTCTGTCTCTTTCTCTCTCGCTCTCTCTCTCACTCTCTCTCTCTGTCTGCCTGTCTGTCTGTCTGTCTCTTTCTCTCTCTCTCACACTCACTGTCTGTCTGACTGTCTGTCTGTTGTCTGTCTGTCTCTCTCCTTCTTTCTTTCTCTCTTCACTCTCTCACTCTCTGTCTGTCTGTCTGTCTGTCTGCGTGTCTGTTGTCTGTCTGTCTGTCTCTCGCTTTCTCTCTCTCTCTCACTCTCTCTCTCTCTCTCTGTCTGTCTCTTTCTTCTCTCTCACTCTCTCTCTCTCTCTCACTCGCTCTCTCTCTATATATATTCTTCTCTCTCTCTCTCTCTCTCTCTCTCTCTCTCTCTCTCTCTCTCTCTCTCTCTGTGACTACGTTCAAGTAACGTTGCAAACACTAGATCCCGCTAGATCATCGAACTTAAGAAGAACGTCACTTATGTGTTCGTCTTTGCTTCTCTAGCAGTATCCATCGTGCCTCGTTCGCCTTACGCCGATGGTTCGTGTGATATGGGGCAAGCGGCCGTATAACTGTTTTCTCATGGGGTGTTCTTTCCAGGTCTTGCTTAAGATTGCACGCAGCATTCTTATACAGCTACCGTCTAGTTTATTCTCCAGTCGCTTCGTTAGGGTCCAGGTGGTGTAGCCGTACAGTAGCACTGATACAACTAAGGCTTGGAAGAACTGTCGCTTTAATTTGTAAGTAAGCTCGGATTTCTAAATGACTGACAATCTGTTTATAGCCGACTATGCCTTTCCTATTCATGTATTAACATCGCTTTCTGTGGATGAGATATTACTACCTAGGTATGCGAAATGTTCTACTGGATTTAGGGGTTTACCGTCGAGTGTGGAGATGTCTCCTTTCTTTTTGAAACTCATGAACTCAGTTTTATTGGAGTTCACATAGAGGCCGACATTCTTTGCTGCCTCCTCCAAGTTTGTGCAGGATATCACCTGCTTCGTGCCTAATGATGTTCGGAGTACGTAGTCTAGGCATATTATGAATATATATGGTGCTAATGTATCTCCTTGAGAGGCGATGTCAAAGAAATTGTTTTCGCCATCAGGTGAGCATACCATTGCTTTAGTGTCTTTGTAGAGCATCATTATAGCGGCAACCGTTTCTTTGGGGAGACCTACGCTAGTAGTATTTGTTCCATTTTTCCCTCTGTATGGAATCAAATGCCTTGGAAAATCTACGAACAATAGCGTTGCCTTTAGATTCTTTTCTCGAACCCCTTCTACGATCCTTCGAATAGTCAGGATCTGAGAGGTTGTGGATCGATTTCAGCGGAATCCGTTTTTGGTTTCTCCGAAGGATTTTCTCTATTTCGTGTCGGATGCGATTAAGAAGAAGGGCATTATATATATTGGCTGCAATAGCAGTAAGGTCATACCTCTGAAGTCTTTAGCGATTCCGAGGTCTCGCTTTTTGGGGAATGGGAGGATGCAGCCTTTCATCCATTTATCTATTCTATTTTGTCTATAAACTGCTTTGCATAGTCTAAGCAGTATGTCATTGAACTTTCCCATCTTCCATACCTCAGGGGGTATTTCGTCAAGTCCTGCAACTTTTCTACCTTTTAGTTTCGTTAAGACTTGGTTGAGTTCTGTTTTGAAATTCCCCAGTTTGATGTCTAGGTGGTTATCTACAATCTTTTGGGTATTATTTTCTATGATTTTAGGGGGTTCCCCAGAAGTCTCTGGAAGTGGTCTTTCCATAAGGGTTAATATGCTGTAACAAAAAGCAACCTACGAACCGTTATGTAATGTGTGTAATAACTCTATGAACTCCACAACAAAATCAAACTATCAGAGATAGTTTTTTTTTACTCATTTCGATAATTATTTAATTGGCTAGTACTTTATAAAAGAAAAAATATACATCAATATTTGTTCCGTTTAAAAGGGTATGTGCTAAATTTCCAGTACAGTTTTCTACCAAAAAATATAGTGATTGATATTAAAGTAAAGTAGTTATTAAAAATATATTTTTAGAATCTAATAATATGACAATTTAAAATTTAAATTTTGCAGTTCATATTTCAAATGAAATTATATATTAATTTATCATAGCAGAAATACTTAATTAAAGTTTTTAAATAAAATAACTGATACATTAATACTGAAAATTTCAGTAAAATCCGATAATTCCCTGATTTTTGGTAATTTTTTTTTTCAATCCCGAATGTTACATTTATTTTGTAAAAACGGATTTTCAACAGCATTTCAGACCGAACGCGATCGAAATTAACCGAAAAAATCGTTTTAAATGTATTAAAATAAATTACATGTGTAATATTATTTTGCTTTTTTATTGATGCTCATTATGTTACTACTTTTCGACTTAAACAAAAATTTGACCTTAAATAATCGATTTAATTAATTTAATTCGTTCTTAAAATTCGTAGCAGTCGATACCTAATATAGAGCACCTTGTGATAAGGCGACTGCGAAAAATTTCTAGTGAGTTTCAGTCTCACCTCAAAATAAATAGTCTTCCATTTTTGATTTTCTCAATATAAACATTACGTTTGGTGTCTCACACATCTTTACCTGGGAGATATCAAAATATAAGCTGCAGACATCATGCCATCCCAAGAGAGATTTACTTAGAAATTGCAATGTGTATCTGATGTTGTTTCTTAATAGAAAGTGAAATATTTTAACCATTGTTATTGAGTCTTTGATGAAGTCACCCACTCACAGGTTTTCCCTAGAAACACACAATCTTAAACTAACACCAAAAGAGAACTGAAAGTGTTGATGTGCCGTAAAACAAAGCATACGTCTAAAGCCAAGATAACCATATTCTTCTTCTTCTTCTTCTTCTTCTTCTTCTTCTTCTTCTTCTTCTCGCCCTTCTTCTCGCCCTTCTTCCTTTATTTATTTATTTATTTATTTATTTATAAATAATTGTTTAATAATTAATTGGTCCAATTATTCTATGAGAAAATCATATTCATGTTCTTCTACTTCTTTCTTTCTTTCTTCTTCTTCTTCTTCTTCTTCTTCTTCTTCATCATCATCTATAAATAATATTTAAGACATTACTTAGTATAATTATTTTTTGAATGAGAAAAATATTCTTCTTCTTCTTCTTCTTCTTCTTCTTTTCTCCTTCTTCTTTATTCATTTATAATAGTTTATTAATTAATTAGTAAAATTATTCTGTGATAAAATCCTATTCTTGTTCTATTTCTTTCTTTCTTCTTCTTTTTCTTCTTCTTGTTCTACTTCTTTCTTCTTTTTCTTCTTCTTGTTCTACTTCTCTTCTTCTTCTTCTTCTTCTTCTTTTTCTTCTCTTCTTCTCTTCTTTCTTCTCTTCTTCTTTCTTTCTTTCTTCTTCTTCTTCTTCTTCTTCTTCTACTTCTTTCTTTCTTTCTTCTTCTTCTACCACTTCTTTCTTTCTTTCTTCTCCTACTACTTCTTTCTTCTTGCTTCTTCTACTTTCTTCTTCTTTCTTTCTTGCTTCTTCTTCTTCTTCTTTCTTCTTCTTCTCTTCTTCTTCTTCTTCTTCTTATTATTATTATTATTATTATTATTATTATTATTCACACAAGAGTTAGCTGACGGTATTTCACTGGAGTCTTAGAGACAACAAGTCTCCTCAGGTCTCCCGGACTCTTCTGAGTATTCTAGCCGATTGCAGCAAGTCTGGATGGTTTCAATTCTTCCTCTGATTTCCAGATCCTCCAGTCTTTTTTCCAAGTTTATTGGGACCGTTCCAAGTGCACCAACTTCAATTGGTATCACTTTCAATTCTCAAGGTCCAGTTATTCGTCTATCTTTTCATTTTCCTTCATCTTCACCCCGTGATCTGCTGGAACCATAAAGTGCACCACTTAGCACGTTTTCTCCCCCTCTCTCTCTCTATCTCTCTCTCTCTCTCTCTCTTTTCTTTCTTTTTTTGTTAGTCAATACTAGGTCTGGTCTCCTAGCTGAGATAGAGTGATCCGCCTTTATCACGAAGTCCCAGAGAATTGTATGCATTTCATTCTCAAGAACGAAATTATTATTATTTTTATTATTATTATTATTATTATTATATTATATTATTGTCGTTGTTGTTGTTATTATTAACATCATCATTATCATTGTTATTTACTCCGTTTGAGTTTTCACATCAGTGTTAGCTGATGGTTTTCACTGGAGTCTGAGTGACAGCAAGTCTCTCAGGTCTTCAGGACTGTTCTAAGTATTCTAGCAGAAGTGAAGTATTCTGGATGGTCTCAATCTTTCCTCTGATGTCCAAACTTTCCAAGCCCTTTTCTAATCCTTTTGGGACTGTTCCAAGTGCACCAACTACAATTGGTATCACTTTAACTTTCATATTCCATAACTTTTTCAGTTCTCTGGCAAGGTCCAGATATTTGTCCATTTTTTCATTTTCCTTCAGCTTTACCCTGTGAACTGCTGGAACTGCAAAATCCACCAGTTGACAAGTTCTTTCTTTTTTGTTTATCAACACTAGGTCTGGTCTTCTTGCTGGGATGAGGTGATCCGTTTTTATCTCAAAGTCCCAGAGAATTTTGTGCGTTTCGTTCTCAAGAACAGATTCTGGTTTATGCATATACCATTTTGTTGTATGGTCAAAATTTAATTTGTAGCATAATTCCTAGTGGATCATCTTCCCAACCCAGTCGTGTCTAGTTTTGTATTCTCGTTGTGCTAGTTTGCTACATTCGCAGAGTATATGGTTTACAGTCTCATCTCTATTCCCGCAAAGTCTACATTTACTATTTTGTTGGGTCCTATCAATTTTCGCTTTGATGTAGTTTGTCATATGGCATTATTTTGTGCTTATAAGTGATTCTAGGTTTCCCTTTCTTAACCATGTCCAAGTCTATGTGCCACTTATCTATTGTTGTTTGAAGCGTCCATATAATTGTTTTTCTTCCCATTTTTGTTTGTCCATCTGCCGTTTCTACTATTGTTGGCCCCATAAGTAGTTTGTCTTGCTCTTCTTTGTGTAATCTTCAAGTTGTTGGATTGTGGTTTCTACGCTTATTATTATTACATCATCATCATCATCATTGTTATTATCATTACAATTACTTTTATTATCATTCCAACTGATTCGTAATAAAAACAAGAGTGTGTTGTAATAAGATATGACTAAAAATTATAAAATAAATTAAAAAAAAAATTAAATAAAATGCATCTGTTGTTTTCCGTTCGATTCAAATCTCTGCTCTCAAATTTCGGGAATTGTCTTGGTGAATCACGTGATTAAATTCTCCAATATTATCCGTTCCATAATTTTCTGAGATAATTCTAATTTTGAAGAATCCGCGACGAAACGCAGCAGACTTGATAACTGGAAATAATTCTATTCCAAAAGATTTGAAATGACAAGAAGAAATTTTACAAACATCTACTCGGTGTCAAAAGTAAATGGAAGCGATTTCAGGATTCATCCTAAACTAGCAGGACCTGTGTATATACCACAGTATGAAAATTTAATTATTAACATGTTTGAAATGTTTATTAAAAAGCTATTGCTAAATAGTTCAACGTTATAGTAGAATAAAAGTAAAATCGTTGGGGTGGCCTAAAAAGACAAAAGATGATTTTAGCTTAAATAGGACAGCCTTTTCATTTTGTAATATAGTGTAGAACATTTAATTTCCTTCTTTTTATTTAAACGAACCCTTGAAAATAACCAAGGCCATCTAGAAGTTTAAGCAGAGAGAGAGAGAAAGAGAGAGAGACAGACAGATAGAAAGACAGAGACAGAGACAGAGAGACAGACAGAGGGTTTGGAGAGTCGTTCATATTTCAAGAGGTGATCTTAGTTGAAATAGGACAGCCTTTTCATTTAGTAATATAGTGTCGAACATTTAAATTCCTTCTTTTTATTTAAACGAACCCTTGAAAATAACCAAGACGTTTAAGCAGACAGAGAGACAAAGAGACAGACAGAGACAGAAACAGACAGACAGACAAACAGACAGACAGAGGGTTTGGAGAGCCTTTCACATTTCAGGAGCCAAACACAGCCGAAATAGGGTAGACTTTTCATTTTGTACAATATTTGAATTCATTTTTTTTATTTAAAAGTATCCATGAAAATAACCAATGTTTCTAGACGTTTAAGCATATGCAGAGAGCGAGTGTGTGTGTGTGTGTGAGAGAGAGAGAGAGAAAGAGAGAGAGAGAGAGAGAGAGTGTGTGTGAGGGGGCATAGAGAGAGACACAGATAGACAGACAGACAAACAGAGGGGTTGGCGAGCCTTTCACGTTTCAAGAACCGAAAACAACTGAAATAGGGTAGCCTTTTCCTTTTGTAATATAATGTACAATATTTAAATTCATCTATCTTTTAAAAGTATCCATAAAAATAACCAAGGCAATCTAGACGTTTAAGCATATACAGAGAGAGAGAGAGAGAGAGAGAGAGAGAGAGAGAGAGAGAGAGAGAGAGAGCGCTGACAGAGACAGAGAGAGACAGACAGACAGGCATGCAAAGTGGTTGGAGAGCCTTTCGTATTTCTAGAGCCGAACACAGCATTTTCATTTTGTAATGTAGAGCAGAATATTTAAATTCCTAAGAGAGAGAGAGAGACAGACACAGAAACAGAAACAGGTACAGACAGACACACACAGAGAGAGAGAGAGAGAGAGAGAGAGAGAGAGAGGAGAGAGAGAGAGAGAGAGAGATATACAAATGTATATTATTTTGTGGTGTGTGGAGAGAAAGAGATGAAGAAAGAGTGGGTGAGAGAGAGAGAGAGAGAGAGGAGAAAGAGAGACAGACAGACAGACTGAGAGAGAGAGAGAGACAGACAGACAGACAGACACACAAACACACAGACAGACAAACAAAGTGGCTGGAAGCCTTTTACATTTCAAGAGCCGAACATAGCTGAAATATTATTAATGCAAGAAAAAAAAAAACCCTCCGGGCGGTATAAAAATTGATAGACAGACAGACAGACAGTCAACTTTACTAACAATTTATTAGTATCGTAGAAGATCAAATCGTACTTATAATGCTTTACTCTACGACGTGTCGTCGCCATTTTTGTTTGTTTTTGTCGTGTTAAAAGCATTTTTCTTATGAACTATCCATTGTGTTCATCTATCACAATAGAAACATTGAAATGAAAAAAAAGATAAAAGAAAAATCGAACGGAGATGTTGACAATGGCATTTCTATCTTACAAGAAAGTTCTGAGCAGATTTAAGGTTATTTTGTCAATTTGAATTAGAATGTTTCATTTGATCTTCTTGTAACCGTGTTTTACTCAATTATGTAAAGACAATATGGAGGCGCGTGGTATGATGGTTAGAGTTGTTGGAAATGGACTCGTCAACCCGAGTTCAATTCCTGGACGAAGCTGTTGGCTTTTCACATGGCGCTAATACCCTTGGGAAAGGTATGAATCCAATTCTCCCCCCAGCTATGGGTAAATAGCAGGACAGACTGGGCTCTTTAACCATGGTTAGGTAACCAGTCTAGGAGAAGGAAAACTCTGAATTCAAACCTGTTAAACTCCGCTTAAAAATTGACCCTGTGTCGCATCCTGCTCGTGCGGAGAGATTGGTAAATATATATATAAAGAGAAAACGTGTTTGTGTCTCGGCATATCTATTAATGATTAAGACTGAATCTCTATTTGTCTGTAACCGAAACTACGTCACTCTTTACGTCACATTGCCCAAAATTGTCAATAAATTATGTATTATATTACATACACTTAAAAATTGTGTATGCAAACTTTGACAGATCTTATTTTTTTAACGAGTTTTAATAATTCTATTGATAAAGGAGATTGGGTTTCAATTTTTCTGTAACCGAAACAACGTCATTGCTTACGTCACATAACCCAAAATCGTCAATACATAAAATAACGAACATGTCTCAACGTAAAGAAAATTTTAAAGGTAAAATATATAACGGAAAATCAATTCAACTTCATTTCTTATTTTTCATATATATATATATATATATATATATATATATATATATATACAGTGTGTTCGGGATGAATTTGAAATATCTATATTTGGTTATTTTTCTCCGTAGGTTGGAGGTATTGGCGCACACTACGCAGCATTTAAAAGCTTGGATCTTTCTTTATTTATATACGTGATGACAGATAGAATGGATGACTGGAACCAACCTGAATCAGGGAAGAGAATAACTAGTGTCATGATGATATATGCCTTCCATCAAAATAAGGAGATTGTGGTTGCTGCCCAATGCTCCCTGAACACTGTAAAAACAATCAGGCATGAACTGGAGAATTGCAATGGAGACTACGTGGCTGGGATTAGAAGAAAGCAACATAACAGACGATTTAGTTCGTGTAGCAGAATTCCTCGGAAATCTGCAGAAAAAGATGCCTACGTGGAGTTGCTAAACACTGAGTCAAGCACTGGATAACAAGAGTAACCAATGGTAGGCCATATGTATGCCAGCAGGATTCGGCCCCCTGCCACACCTCTGGGAAAAAAATGGTTATCGGCGAATTTTTACGACTACACCAGTCCCAATGTTTGGTCTCCGAACTCCCCAGATCTTAACCCCATGGATTATTATGCATGGTACACTGTTGAGAAAGACACCTATCGCCGTGTCAGTATTACAAAAGCCCAGTTAATCGATAGAATTAAGTTAGTTTTTGGGACCCTTCCCAGGGAAACTATAACATCAGCTTGCTCCAAGTTCCGGAGTAGGATTGAGGCTGTGATCGACACTAATGGGGGTTATTTTGAGTGAAACTTGTTGACAGTTAGTGCCTGTTGAATTTCTTTACAATCCATTAAATTTTGCAGTTACCAAGCACTTTTTCTCTTTCCTTATGAAACTGTCAAATTTTTCCCGAACACCCTATATATATATATATATATATATATATATATATATATATATATATATATATATATAATTGCGCTGGGCTGGTCATGTTTTGCGAATGTATGATGACAGAATACCAAAGATTCTCATGTACAGTCAGCTTGAAAGAAACCTATATATATATATATATATATATATATATATATATATATATATATATACTTTGGTGCGGGTACCAAGTTTCTTGGTACAAGGTGATTCTAGGTGGGTCCTAATTCTCTACCAGTAGTTTGTTGTAGAGTTCAGGTTCCGTATGAGAGCTCAATGTTTAATTATTGTAAACAGAGCAAAGTTATTTGGGAATAAAAAGGCCTTAAATACCATGGGTATCGTGGTTATGGACCATTTCCACTCGCGATTATGCTCACGAGCTTCTTCAGACCACTGATATATTTTATTTAGACAGGCACATGGCCAAACTCATATTATATTCATACATTTC
>CM042180.1:43073874-43086374 GCA_023376005.1 Doryteuthis pealeii | reverse complement strand
CGCCAAATAAAAAAACTTGAATGAGGTGACAACAAAAGCTCAAGAAGAAATTCAATAAACGCCAACACAGGAAGTAGAACAGCATCAAAGGTTTGTTCACATAAATTGTTTGTCAAGAGAACTGTTTCGACATTCATCTACAAAGTCAATAACGAACGACAATTCATTTTACAATTCCCAAACAATTGGACTCAACTGGCTGATTCACCTTAAATCGCCTCGGCAAATTCAAAGGGAGAGAACACGACTCGTAAACTGGAAGGGATTGTTTAGATTAAAGAACGAGGAACACTTGGAAATCAAATAAATTTTAAATTCGTTTAGGGTGCCTATTTGAAGAACACACACACACACACACACACATACTCACACACACACACACACACACACACACACATATATATGGAAATACGGTGAGGAAATTAATCCGACAATATGAGAAGAAAATATTTTAAAAATATAACAAACACAGGATGTTATGATCAGGAAACAATTTTTTTTTGTGCCAATACTTAAGCATTTCGGTATTTTGTACCATCTTCAGGACACATCATATTCACACATTCACTATACACTTAACATCTTTCATTTTGTCCCTCACATAAACATTACTTAACAGTGTCCTGAAGATGGTACAATATACCGAAATGCTTAAGTATTGACACAAAAAAATGTTTCCTAATCATAACATCTGTGTTTGTTATATTTTTGAAATATATATTGCTTATTTGAAGAACATACACACACACACACACACACACACACACACACACACACACACACATATATATATATATATAATATATATATATATATTAGGCGGGCATACCTATTAAATGTAAGGCTAAACAAATCGAGAAAAATCAATCTCTGTATGTACATTTCGGCCTATTAGGCCTCATCAGCAGAGCTATAGATAGAAAGACCGCCACGTGCGTGATTCGAAATAGACTATAAAGCTAAATCTCTAAGTCTTTTGTTATTTCTTTTTTATATATATATATATATATATATATATATATATATATATATATATACATGTGTGTGTGTATATGGTGTATTTCGGTAGCATGTTATTATTTAGGCAAGCATTATTGAATACCACGGAATATATTTTTTTCATGATCTTTATGTGAAATTTTTCTAGTCGTCTAGTTATTTTTCTTAATTCGGGATCCAGCTGGTATCGAAAATCACCCATAATCGTTACCCTAGCATTTTCAACCGTGTCGATGGTCGTCATCAGGGGATTGCAGGTTTTAATGTGCGAGTTTTTTTTTTCGTCCCCTATGCCTAGTGTATAACGCAATTTTAATAATAATTACTGCAGTATCTTTTTTTTTTTTAGCGTGGGCGCTTTCATATCGCGGAATTAGCAGTTGCCAAAGCAGCAAATATCTCTCTCCATACTGCGACTGTGTTCCAAAAGAAAAGGTAAGGAACCAATGCAGTTTGACAGTGGTATTGTCGTTACCTATGCCTGGTGTATATCGGGATTTTAATAATGATTACATAAGTATCGTTTTTAGCCTGGGTGGGTTAATATCGAGGATAAGCTGTGGCCGAAGCAGCAAATACCCATTCTCCATATTGCTGCTGTGTTCCAAAGGAGAGGTAAGAAGTCAATGTAATTTGACCGCGGTAGTTTCGTCCCTTGGGCCAAGTGTATAACGGGATTTTAATATTAATTCTTCATGGATACTCAATTTTTTTAAATCTCGTAGTCCAATACGACACCCAGTTTTTCGAAGACCTTATCTTATGACTTTTGATCTGCTAATTGATTAAAAGGACTGCAGACGTTCTAGGGCAGTTTTTTTTCTCACCTCAGGGGGCGTTACGGTCTTAATTATAATTAGTCCTAGTCGTATTTTGGTTGCTTTTTTGGAAAAAAAGAAAGAAAGAAAGTTAATTTATGAGGAAGTGTGTCCCGGTCTTTTTTAAAAGCATTTTATTACATTTAATCTATAGATGGGACCCTAGCAGTTACTACCATTCCAGGTCACAGTGGACCTGGGAGTAATGGCGATAAAGGAGTATTCCACATTCCCCATATTTCCAGGGCTTGACGTGACCAGCAGATTGGTTGGAGGAGGCCTCGGCCACCCGTCTATTCTAAGTAAGGACCAAAGTCGAGTGTTGCTCAGACACAAGGATTCATCCCTTAGGCTTTACGGATCGCCACCCACGGCCAAACAGGTGTCCCCATTGTGATGGGATTTGTGTATTCTACAACCCGAGCCGACAGGGCGGCTAGAATTTGTGAAAATTTGTGAGAGAGAGGAAATCTATCTGTTTTTTAAGTGTTTTTGAAACGATTTAGCAAGACGTGACTCGCAACCAAAGAAGAATGCAACCAAAAAATTGAGTTTGAAAAAAAAATGAGAAAATTCTGTATTGGGTTATTCATAATTTTCCTAAAATACTGGGTTATTCTAAAATATTTATCTCAATAATAGGGTTATTCCATATTTTTTCCTCAATATTGGGTTGTTCCATTATATTTTCCTCAATACGGGTTACTTACATAATACATTTCCTCAGATTTTTATGTTTTTATCATGATTCAATCTGTAAAACTAGATTTTTTTATGATTCTTTCGTTATCTGATATTGGATGTTATTGTATATAAATAAGCATTTATAGAGGCGCCCGTAGTGTAATGTTTATCGTCGTACGAAATGGGTTTGTAAATACATAGAGATAAGCTTTTAAACATTTAGAAATGTTACGAAATTATTGTATTTCCATACAAACGCTTTGAACAAATAACAAATAACAAATACACCCCTTTGGTGACAACTGGGGGAGAAAAAAGACCCCAGTCATCTTTCCCCCCTCCTGTCACCCCCATTATTTCTAATGGCATTTCGCTGTGTAATACAAGCCATCACCCGACTCAGACTGGTCGTTCATAAACTCGCACGGCAAAATACACATACATTAGGCCAGCAAGCATTGGTTTTGATTTGAATGTTCGATCACTCGGTAAATACGTAGGAGTGTTTTTCTGTGTGCAGTTATGTTCAAACCCCCCACCTACCTACCTTCCACACCCACACATTCGTTCTGAATCATTTTTTTCCGCCATTTTGACATTATTTTTATTTTATTTTTTTTTTTTTTACTCTGGTAAGCTTTTCTCTGTAGTTGTCAAATGCGTACACAAGCGCCACCTACCGTTACTTATTCCATCTGAGCATGCGTAGTGAATATAACATTTTTTTTATTCGTCGTCTTTGTTTTTACTTAGCATCAAAAAGATATCAACGCTGCCGAGAATAAGTTAATACACTGACTGACTGGAGGCTTCGTTGGGGCGGGGGGGGGGTAGATTTTTTTTGTTAGAGTTTATAAGATTACTATATTGCCAAAAAATAAAAAAACGAAAAATAAAGTGAAAAAAAAAGAAAAAAAAAGAAACAAGTCGTTTTTCAAAGATGGACATTTTAAAAGAACATATTGTCCAAGAGAATTAAGGATCTGGTTAGATAGATAGACAGATAGACAGATAGATAGATAGATTGGAATATATAGACAGACAAACAGATAGATAGATAGATATGAAAAATGCAAGATAGATAGATAGATAGATAGATAGATAGATATGAAAAATGCAAGTTAGATAGATAGATATAACCAATGCAAGATAGATAGATTAGAATATATAGACAGACAAACAGATAGATAGATAGATAGATAGATAGATAGATAGAAACATGCAAGACAAATAGATATAGATAGATAGAATTAATATATAGACAGAGAACAGATAGATAGATAGATAAGATAGATTAGATAGATAGATTGGAATATATAGACAGACAAACAGATAGATAGATAGATATAGATTAGATAGATAGATAGTAGACAGACAATACAGAAAGATAGATAGATAGATAGAAGATAGAGAGATAGATCAGACAATACAGATATAGATAGATAGATAGATTAGATAGATAAATAGAAACAATGCAGATAGATAGATAGATAGTAAATAGGTGGAATATATAGACAACAGTAGATAGATAGATAGATAGATAAACAATGCAAGACAATAGATAGATAGATAGATAGATAGATTGGATATATAGACAGACAAACAGATAGATAGATAGATAGATAGATAGATAGATAGATAGATAGGAATATATACAGACAAACAGATAGATAGATAGATAGATAGATAGATGATAGATAGGAATATATAGACAGACAAACAGAAAGATAGATAGATAGATAGGAATGTATAGATAGACAAATAAATAGATAGATAGAAGAGAGAGAGAGAGAGAGAAGAGAGAGAGATAAATATGAACAATGCAAGATAGATAGATAGATAGATAGATAGATAGATAGATAGATAGATTGGATTAGGCGTAGATAGATAGATTGATAGAAGGAGAGAGAGAAAGATTGGAACAGGCCTAAATAGATAGAGAACTCACTACTAATGATCTGCAAATCAAGTTCGTTAACCATT
This sequence comes from Doryteuthis pealeii, assembly GCA_023376005.1. Taxonomy (NCBI): domain Eukaryota; kingdom Metazoa; phylum Mollusca; class Cephalopoda; order Myopsida; family Loliginidae; genus Doryteuthis; species Doryteuthis pealeii. Next base: position 43,081,890 of record CM042180.1, on the reverse strand, counting down.
ACACCATAGAACGATTCTTAGCAGAGGAACAATGGCTTTTGATATCCAGAATCCTAATATAGTTATTTACTAAGGCTAGCTTAGATTGGGCACAAGGTCAGAAGTATGGGGCGCTCAGTGAGAATCGAACTCACTACTCATGGTCTGCTAATCAAGTCTGCTAACAATTACACCACAGAACGATTCTCCTTAGCAAAGGAACAATGACTTTTGATATATATAATCTTAATATAGTTGTTTACGAAGGTTAGCTAAGATTGGGCACAATACCTGAAGTATAGGGCACTCAGTGAGAATCGAACTCACTACCAATTTTCTGCTAATCCATTATACCACTTGATGTGCCCAGAATCCTAATATAAAATAGCAAACACTGAAAATGAGAATTTGTTTAAACGAATCGCCTTTGCAAAAGAACAATGGCTATGGAACACCATAGAACGATTCTCCTTAGCAAAGGTTTTTGATATCCAGAATCCTAATATAAAAGATCCAATACTGAAAACGAGAATTTGCTTAAATAAATGTTTAGTCAGTAGGGCGCATGCGCGTTTTGCTGTCTCGCAATCTCACGAAATTTCACGCGAGATGTATGTGGATTGCGTTTGAAAGCCATCTTTGCTGACTGGTCGTTTAGGAAAACGGTTTTGTCGAAGAAAGCGGAACAATTTTATTGGTTGTTGTTGAAGCATTTCATTGATGTTTCTTAAACGAATGGAACTTTCTTTCGAATCGACCACGATTTCTTTGGCTTTTATTCTTTCTTCTTCTTCTTCTTCTTCTTCTCTTCTTCTTCTTCTTTCTTCTTCTTCTTCTTCTTCTTCTTCTTCTTCCGCTGAAATTTCGGCACTTCTATGATTGACCCTGTGAAACGAAGAAAGGACGCAATAAAATTCCGGGTTCTTTCCATCATTATTGGATCGGAGTCTCCGGATAGTTCCTTTAAAATAAACACTGTTGAATTAAAGAGACTTTTTCTCCAAGAATTTAAAACTATTCTAAGGAATTTGTATTATCTAGATTTTTCGGACTGTTTTCCTTATCTTTATTGTTATATACAAAATGTTTCCACCGATGTGCCCTCCGGTTTTCTTCATGTGTTTCTTGTCGAAACATGGTGCATATAACAATAAAGATAGCTGTAACCGCGTCAGTGCTACTGTATGGCTTCACCACTTTGGCTGTATCGAAAGGCTTAACGAGAAAATTAAACAGATGGTAACTATTCAATATCTTATTATAATGGATATTGTGTGTTTTTCTGTCTGTAACCGAAACTAAATCACTACTCAAGTCACAATTCCCTTAGTAATTGACGTCACATTCACCATGAATTTATCCTTATTTTAACCACAATTATTAATAAAATTGTTTTACATTATTAATACTGTTAACCATATCTGCATACTAACAATATACAATTATATTTATATATACAAAAATAGCGGTTTACAGTGTGAAAGGGAAGGCTAATTTGCATATTGATATTAAAAAATGTAATTTTAATAAATATATGCTTAGTATTATTTGATTTCTAACTGTTTGGCTTTATTTTAAATGAAATAAGCAAAAATCTCTTCAATTAATCTTAAATGAAATTAAAACAAGAAAAGATAACTGTACTTTATTCTTTATTTCCTATTTTAACTAAATACTTTAAATAGAATAAATAACAATGAAAGACGAGAGTGATGGAAGAGTAAATTTCAGTTGTTCTATTTTTGTTTGATTATACCCCCTCTGTTTCAAATCTTTTTAATCTGTATTCTATTTTTAGTTTCTTATTAGCGTTGTCTAATTTAATACGATATTTCATTTACATTTAAAACTTTAAATACTTGCACCCGGAGGGTGCATATAATTTGCTAGTAAACAATAAAAACACTATCTCTCAATCACTTCTTTCTATCTCTCTCACTGTGCCTGTGTGTCTGTCCCCTCCCCCCCTCTCTCTCTCTCTCAGTTCTCCTCTCTCTCTCTCTCTCTTTCTTTCTCTTTCTTTTTCACTTATTTTTTACTGTCTCTCTCTTTTAGTCTCTCTTTTTGTGCGAATTTAGAGAAGTATCTCTTTTTTTTCTAATTCTCTCTTTCTGCTCTTTTCTGGGAAATTTTTCTTTCTCTCCATCCTCCTCCTTCTTCTCTCTCTCTCTCTCTCTCTCCTCTCTCTCTCTCTCCTCTCTCCTCTGTGTGCCGATGTGTCTTCTCATTTATCCCGCTCTCTTTCTCTCAATTGTTTTCTCTCTCTCTCCATTCCCCCTCTCTCTCTATATATATATATATATTTCTGAATTAAAGAGAGACTTTTCTCTCCAAGAATTTTAAATCTATTATATAGAAATTTGTATTATTTAGATTTTTCGGGCTGTTGTCCTTATCTTTGTTGTTCTATACAAAACGTTTCAGCCGATGTACCATTCCAGCTTCTGCAGTATTCCTTGCTATAAGTGCTACACAAAGACGATTTTGTGCTCTGTTTCCATGACGTCAGGATGTTGCTGCTGCCGGATAGAAAATCGATAATGCTATGGGTGGGTAAAAACGCTATCAAAAAGGTAAATTTTTGAAGATGTGGAAGACAGTAAAAGAGATAACACATCAGAATCTACACTAAGAGCATTTTAGGCTCATTTCATGTTACGTCAAAATGTGGCTGTTCCGGATAGAAAATGGATAATGCTATGGCTTGGAAAATTCTATCAGAAAGGCCCCAATTTTAAGATGTGGAGGATATTAAAAAGAGATAACACAGCAGAATCTACTCAAAGAGTATTTCGTGTTCATTTCATGTTACATCGGAATGTTGCTGTTCCCGATAGAAAACTGATAATTTCAGCGGTGCTTCGACCAATGGAAAAATTGTGGTTAATGTCAGTTTTTGTTTATCAAAATAGACTCAATAGTTTTTATGGAAGGTTAGTTAGTATTTTTATCTGCACAACGAACCGACAACCTCGGGGGCGGATAATTCTTTTAAAGAAATAATTATAATCTCCTAGACGAATATGAATAGAAGGGACTGAAGTGAGGAACATTGAAATAGATAGTCTAATCGTATAGATAGATAAATAGATAGATTGGTTTGGTTTGGTTTGTTTTACGGCATATCAACCTCAGTGGGTCATTTAATGCCAATAAAGTTTTGAAATAAATCAATTCTTAATGGATAATACAATTTTTTATAGATACATTTTTCTATTTAACCCATAGATGGGACCCTAACAGATACTACCACTCCGGGTTTAGATTGGACCAGGAAGCAATGGTGAGGAATATATAATTCCGGTGTTCAGGGTATATCGTCTCTTTTTAATATTTGGGTTGAATTCGTTGATTAGTCCACCAAAGTTCAGGCCCCGAGTACTTTCGGCACTTCGAAGTGCCATCATCAGGGGTGATGTGTTCCATTTCTTTTTTCAAAGTACATCAATGGATGTGGAGGCTAGGAGGAGGAAAATTGATTGAGAGGTGTTATAGGCATTTTAAAATGTGTGTACTGTATTGGAAATTAATCTTCTTTAAGGATGGTTTATATTGTTTTATGTATAAAGCTTCTAGTATTTGGAGTTTTTGTTTATTTTTTTTATTTTTGCAGAATGTGTGTATTTTCCGTTAGACTTATCCACGAATTCCACCCAAATATTAAAAAGTTGGCCAGAAAACTCGAAAAGATCAAAAATAAATTGTGAAACAGATTGTCTTTGTTTAATTCTACATATATATATATATATATATATATATATTATATATATATATATATATATATATATTTGGTTAATGACAATTATTAATCGGATAAGTCATTTTTATAACAAATATAAAGTGCTCAACAATAGAGGTTATTTCTGCACACATTGTAAATACTATATATATATATATATATATATATATATATATATATATATATATATATATATATATACCTCAGTTTTGCTTTGTCTTGAATTTTATTTAAACTCTAATGGTCTGGTGGGAATGTGAATATTCAACGTGACTTGAACCGCAAGCTATTTCTCTACGTTTCTCATATTTAACCCTCTACCCTCGGGAAAAAAGTTTGGTACATATATATTTGCTTATGCAACGGCAAAGACAAAAATAATCACAGTCATTACAACTAGTATCACGAAGTCAAGCCGAGCTTCGTTTATTTGTGGCATTCGACCCGAAGAAATATATATTAAGCATTGCTCAGTCGATAGAGCACTTGCCTAGGAATAGCAACGTTCCTGGTTCGATACCAGCCATCGCCAACTCTGTTATAAGTGCTAGGGCTTGACGTGACCAGCTGATTGATCAGAGGGGTTCTCTCCGACTGTTACATAATTCTTAGATTCCTAACACTTATGTACCATTAGTGTAGAAACCAAAATGGCTGTTATAATTTGCAGCCGGCGGCCTTGAAGGATTGAGTGACTCGGCTTGACCTCAGTCTGATCCTCCTTCTGGGGAATGCCGTGAGAATCGGTGGAGAAGACCCTCTTCCGGTTTAGATTAGAAAGAGAGTTTAGTTCAGAATCGGCCATACCACGACGGTTGTAAGTCGTGTTAAGCGCACGGCCGACTCAATCTGCGCAGGTAGTCTGGTGGGAATTTCGGAATAAAATATGATCTAAAGCAAATCGAAGTCTTGGGTTATTATCTAAAAACTACCAATGACACAGGGCTTCTAATAAAGAGAAATCTCCAATGGAAGACCAGACATGAAGTCCCCAAGACGAAATCCAGACGCTAGAAGAAGAACGTAAGACACCAAAGATGAGCAGAAGAATAATAGAAGTAAAGAGAGTATACAACACGACCGCCCGTCTAGCCTAAGTTAGGGTCAAAGTGGAGTATTGCATGTCATGGACTGCTGCACATCCACTAGCATTCTATACTTAGGCACGGGTCGCTACCCACGGCCAACAGGTAGCCCCGTTGGTCGGGGTAGGGGCTTACCACTCTGCTGAGGTGCAGTCGGTATTTATAAAGTCCCAGCTGACAGGACTATTGTCCAGTTGGGCACATGACACTGAATATATAAGGGTTGAGTTAATACAGATCTAAGTGACATTCATCTGTAGGTTGCAGGTTCAATCCTGACTATAACGAAAATAAAATGGAACATTTAACATAGCTTAACTGGCCGGTTTAGCTTAGTCGGCAGAGCGTCCACCTAGGAGCCACAAGGTTCCTAGTTCGATACCAGCCCTCGACAACTCAGCGTGTGAGTAGCACATGGATCTGTGCGGTAAAGGGAGAAGATGGTGGTAAATGTGGCACTCCACCCCAGACGCAAAAACAATCTCCTTGGTCTACCGCTCGCGAAAAGGTGATACTCCCTCGCCGTTTGGCTGTTTTATGGTGGTGCGTGATATCATGGTTAGCGGCGTAGGAAATTGACTTGGCCCCATATTTGAGTTTTCCTTCTCTGCTGGTTGACATACCAGGGTTAAAGAGCTATCTGCCCTGCTATTTTCCCCATAGCCGGAAGGATTCATACATTTCCTAAGGGTATTTACGCTACGTGAAATGCAAACGGCCTCATCAAAGATTTGAACTCGGGACCAATTTTTACGACTATAACTGTTACAGATGGTGCCTATGAACGTAAATAAAGCCTAAATCCTAAAGCTACCTTTTGTCTTTGTCTCTTCCTTTTCTTTCCTTTTGTTTCCTTCCCTTTCAGTGTGACCACCAAGGTTAAAAAGCTGTCTGCCCTGCTATTTTCCCCATAGTTGGAAGGATTCATACCTTTCCCAATGGTATTTACGCTACGTGAGGGTGTTAAAAGCAAAAAAGAATAAAAAGCTTTTTACTGATATACAGATATGAAAGCAACATATTACAGGCTTCATTTAAATCATAGGAAAGTAAATTTATATTATTATGTGTATGTGTCAAACCAAGATTACCGTATTTGACGCACCCCCATTTCAGCAGGTCAGATTCAGGAAAAAAAGTTTTTAGTATATTTAAGCATATATTGTTGAAAACAGTCTAGCTGTGCATTACACAAGTAGAAACATAGCTGTATAAAAGCAACAATGATAATAAGATTAGCCTAGGCATACGTGAGGTCTCAAACTTCATCTACGGTGTATAAGACGCAGGACAATTTTTGAGCCAAAATTTTGGAAAAAAAGTGCATCCTATATGCCGTCAAATACGGTATTTAAATTTTTGCACATTGAATTATTAGCAATAGCTCTTAAGTATACACATCAAACATTGTAATACTTATATTATTTCCCTGAAAATAAGACAGGGCTTATATCAATTTCCACTCTGAAATATAACACTAGTGTAATATTGTGGAATCAAATTCACGCAGCTAAATAGCGTACGTTGGTAGTTGGCTTAGAAAATCACAACACATGCGTATTGTAAAAATGTTGAGTTTATTTCTTCTTTTCGGCTGTATGTGGGTGACGAGCTTGACAATAGGAATGCCCAAGGGCTGACGATGACTACTACTACTACTACTGTTGGGATGACTGGCGATGGTGAGGTGGAAGGGGTGGACGAACCTCACTGCCCGTTGGCAGCGATGGACCGTAGCGACGGTCGCTCACTTGTGCTCTGTTCCGGGACTTCTGTCTGACTGCCGACTGACCTGTCGGTTCGAACCCTCAGGCCTTTATATTCATAGATACTCCTACGCATCTTTATCTTTTGATCTGATAACGGAAATTTGTTATATATTTCTTTATCTTCTCCCTGTTTCCTTGACCGGAAAGCCTCGCCTCCGTTTTTTAATTTCTTTGTTCGCTTTTACCGGAAAAAGTCCTTTGTCATTTTTTTCGTCTGTTCTTTTTAATCGGCTATTCGCTGGGGTTTCGCTGTCGGCTCGAATCCTCTCACCTTTATATTGATAGATACGCCTCCGCATCTTTATCTTTTGATCTGATAACGGACATTTGTTATATATTTCTTTATCTTCTCCCTGCTTCTTTGACCGGAAAGCATCGCTTCCGTTTACCCCCTTTTTTTTAATATATATTTTTATATTTCTCTTTGTCTTTTTGCCGGAAGATTCGTTCTCCGGCCGAGGACAATACAACACTAGCGCTTATAAATATATATGAACCTGGAACCTTGCGATTAATAGGCCCCTACACAAAAATACATTTGCCTTATAAAACGAAGGGGTGTGTAAATATTTGTGCGAATATTTGATAAATTCTCCCCTTATGAGGATCCCAATTTAGAAAAGCATTAAATTGGGCATGCTTTTCGGTTCATCGGTGTCGGATTTTGTCTTCTTTGGAAGGTCATAAAAATCTTGCAACGGAATGGTATATTCCGTTGTTATGGTAACACAAGGTATTACTCAAATGAGAAGGAAATCAGGATAATGTCATATTAAGAAGAATACAAAAATAGAAGATTTTGAAAAGCAGGAACTTAAAAAAAAGTTTATTCATATCTAGCTGTTGATAGCTCTCTCTCTCTCTCTCTCTCTCTCTCTCTCTCTCTCTCTCTCTCTCTCTCTCCGACTTTCGCTCTTTCCTTGTCTGTCTATCTTTCTATCTACATCTCAACTGTTCATATCTATCTATTCATCTACCTATAAGTATTTTATATCAGTCTGTCTGTCTGTCTATCTGTCTATCTCTCTCTTTCTTTCTCTATCTCCGTCTGTCTGTCTGTCCCAGTTTGGCCATTAATTGCTAGCTATTGATAATAATCTCTCTCCCCCTCTCTCTCTCTCTCTCTCTCTCTCTCTCTCTCTCTCTCTCCTCTCTCTCTCTCTCTCTCTCTCCTTCTATTAGTCTGTCTGTCTTTATCCCAATATGTTCATATCTTGCTAACTGTTGATAGCAATTTCTTTCTATCTATATCACTTTCTCTCTCTCTCCTCCTCTCTCTCTCACTGTCTCTGTCCCTGTCCCTGTCTCTGTTTCTGTCTGTCTCTCTTTACTTGTCTCTCTGCCAGTCAGTCTTTCTGTCTGTCTGTCCCAGTTGTTCATAGCCCTGGCAATTTCTCAATGTCTCTCTTTCTCTTTCTCTCTCTCCCCCTCTCTCTCTACAGTT
>CM042180.1:43043941-43073774 GCA_023376005.1 Doryteuthis pealeii | reverse complement strand
AGACCACCATTAATTAAGGGCGGGGTTGAATAATTTTAACTTTAAGATTACAAATGTTGTATACTATGAGCGGGTGAGGGGTTATAGAATGACGTGGCTGGTTAATTGTTGCAAGTATACTCGCGAATTCCGTACGTAGTGTCGTGGTGTCAACCAAACATGCTTGCACGCGGGCACACAGACACACAACATAGGAAGACGTGCATGCGTAAGTACATATGCCTCTGCGTGCGTAGACACTTGTACAAACGATACTCATACACGCATACAAAACAAAACACTTACATACAGATATGCACACACATACTACTATTATTGTCCACGTAAACCTTACACACCACACTGATTGCGTATACGCATACTACTATTGCCTCGCATGAAACCAATATGGTCGTGAATGTTCCTTTGTCACCTAAATTAACGGATATGTAAACCTTTAATATATTTATTTTTATTATAATATATATTATTATATTATATATATATATATATATTATATATAGATAAAAGTATTATGAAAACACACAATGCTGTTAAAATGAAAAATTTTATATCATAGTTCATAGCTAAATTGTACCAATATTCGATTTATAAAAATCATCTTCAGACGTTGTTATATCCGGACTTCATCGAAAGAGAGAAGCAGAAAATAATTTGAATTAAAAACGAAAACATTGATTTCAAATTATTTTCAGCTCCTCTCTCGATGAGTCCGGAGTAAAAACAAGCTCTGACGATGATTTTTATAAATCGAAAATATTTTCATTTTTAACAGCATATTGTGTGTTTTCATATTTTTTTTATCTATACTTATACCGTCGGATTTCATTTCTTTTCTCTAATATATATATATATATTATATATATATATATATAATATATATATATATTATTATATCAATGTGTATGGTTTTGTCACTATTATACTTGAAGAAGTGGTTGTAGTCAAAACATAGAGTGTTATTAAAGAGTGTTCAATATCTGTGATAGAGGGCGTTAATAGATAAATAAAGGATTAGTGATATTTTTATTAACATTGGAACGATTTTGCTACCATTTGGTTTCTTGCTCTGAGGCAGTCTTCAGGCAACGAAAGTGTTTTTTTTAAAAAATGGCCTGAAGAGCAAGAAGCCAAATGGTAGCAAATGTTTTTGTTTTTTTCAGAGAGTTTTTCAGTCAGTTTTTTAAAACACTTTCGTTGCATGAAGACTGCCGCAGAGCAAGAAACCAAACGGTAGCAATTGTTTTAATGATAATAAATATAAACTAACCTTTATTTCTCTCTTCTCTCTCTCTCTCTCTCTCTCTTCTCTCTCTCTCTCTCTCTCTCTCTCTGTATATATTTATATATATATATTATAATATGTATATGTATATGTTTAATATATATATATATATAAACTTCATACAATGAGTGGTATTTACACAGTACCATTGTAAACCAACAAAGCCTTCATTAGATGACGATTTTGGGTTCATGCATGGTTTCGGGGCTGAAACATCATTACCACTATCTCAGAGCACTCAAGCTGTATCTCACGATACCACCAGACTTTTTTGGTTTGATGTCACATTGTAGGATTTCCATATCCACGCTGATGCGGTTAGACCTTTATCCTGGATCTTTATATATATATATATATATATATTATATATATATATATATAATATATATATTATATATATAATCCTAAAGTCCAGGAAATAAATATTCCTTACGGCACAAGAGTTTTATTTAAAAATCTGTCGTAGTTTGAGAGCTCAAGGTGTGCTCTTAATGTTAGAGTCACAGAGCGAATATATAAGTAAAGAAATAACAAAAGATTTAGAGATTTAGCATTATAGACTATTTCAGGGAGCTTAGACAAAGTGTCGGAGGAGTTAGACACTTTGTCTAAGCTCCCTGAAATAGACTATAAAGCTAAATCTCTAAGTCTTTTGTTATTTCTTTAATTATATATATTATAATATATATATAATATATATATATATATGTGTGTTGTGTGTATTGGTTGTATTTCGGCAGCATGTTATTATTTAGGCAAGCATTATTGAATACCACGGAATATATTTTTTCATGATCTTTATGTGAAATTTTTCTAGTCGTCTTGTTATTTCTTAATCGGGGATCCAGCTGGTATCGAAAATCACCCATAATCGTTACCCTAGCATTTTCAACCGTGTCGATGGTCGTCATCAGGGATTGCAGGTTTTAATGTGCGATTTTTTTTTTTCGTCCCCTGTTGCCTAGTGTATAACGCAATTTTAATAATAATTACTGTAGTATCTTTTTTTTTAGCTTGGGCGCTTTCATATCGCGGAATTACAGTTGCCAAAGCAGCAAAAAATATCTCTCTCCATACTGCGACTGTGTTCCAAAAGAAAAGGTAAGGAACCAATGCAGTTTGACAGTGGTATTGTCGTTACCTATGCCTGGTGTATATCGGGATTTTAATAATTGATTACATAAGTATCGTTTTTAGCCTGGGTGGGTTAATATCGAGGATAAGCTGGGGCCGCCGAAGCAGCAAATACCCCATTCTCCATATTGCTGCTGTGTTCCAAAGGAGAGGTAAGAAGTCAATGTAATTTGACCGCGGTAGTTTCGTCCCTTGTGCCAAGTGTATAACGGATTTAATATTAATTCTTCATGGATAACTCAATTTTTTTAAATCTCGTAGTCCATGCAATATGACACCAGTTTTTCGAAGACCATATCTTATGAACTTTTGATCTGCTAATTGATTAAAAGGACTGCAGATGTTCTAGGGCAGTTTTTTTTGCTCACCCCAGGGGGCGTTACGGTCTTAATTATAATTTAGTCCCTAGTTCGTATTTTGGTTACTTTTTGGAAAAAAAAGAAAGAAATAAATTAATTTATGAGGAGTGTGTGTCCCGGTCTTTTTTAAAAGCATTTTATTACATTTAATCTATAGATGGGACCCTAGCAGTTACTACCATTCCAGGTCACAGTGGACCTGGGGAGTAATGGCGATAAAGGAGTATTCCACATTCCCATATTTCCAGGGCTTGACGTGACCAGCAGATTGGTTGGAGGAGGCCTCGGCCACCCGTCTATTCTAAAGTAAGGACAAAGTCGAGTGTTGCTCAGACACAAGGATTCATCCCTTAGGCTTTACGGATCGCCACACGGCCAAACAGGTGTCCCCATTGTGATGGGATTTGTGTATTCTACAACCCGAGCCGACAGGGCGGCTAGAATTTGTGAGAATTTGTGAGAGAGAGGAAAATCTATCTGTTTTTTTTAAGTGTTTTTGAAACGATTTAGCAAGACGTGACTCGCAACAAAGAAGAATACAACCAAAAAATTGAGTTTGAAAAAAAAAATGGAGAAAATTCTGTATTGGGTTATTCATAATTTCCTTCAATACTGGGTATTCTAAATATTATCTCAATAATAGGGGTTATTCCATATTTTCCTCAATATTGGGTTGTTCCATTTATATTTTCCTCAATATGGGTTGCTTACATAATACATTTCCTCAGTATTGGATTATTCCAAAATTTTATGTTTTTACATGATTCAATCTGTAAAAACTAGATTTTTTTTTATGATTCTTTCGTTACCTGATATTGGATGTTATTGTTATATAAATAAGCATTTATAGAGGCGCCCGTAGTGTAATGTTTATCGTCGTACGAAATGGGTTTGTAAATACATAGAGATAAGCTTTTAAACATTTAGAAATGTACGAAATTTGTATTTTCCATACAAACGCTTTGAACAAATAACAAATAACAAAATACACCCTTTGGTGACAACTGGGGGAGAAAAAAGACCCCAGTCATCTTCCCCCCCCCTCCTGTCACCCCCATTATTCTAATGGCATTTCGCTGTGTAATACAAACATCACCGACTCAGACTGGTCGTTCTAAACTCGCCACGGCAAAATACACATACATTAGGCCAGCAAGCATTGGTTTTGATTGAATGTTCGATCACTCGTAAATACGTAGGAGTGTTTTCTTGTGTGCAAGTTATGTTCAAACCCCCCACCTACCTACCTTCCACACCCACACATTCGTTCTGAATCATTTTTTTCCGCCATTTTGACATTATTTTTTTTACTCTGGAAGCTTTTCTCTGTAGTTGTCAAATGCGTACACAAGCGCCACCTACCGTTACTTATTCCATCTGAGCATGCGTAGTGAATATAACAATTTTTTATTCGTCGTCTTTGTTTTTACTTAGCATCAAAAAGATATCAACGCTGCCGAGAAATAAAGTTAATCACTGACTGGACTGGAGGCTTCGTTGGGGTGGGGGTGGGTAGATTTTTTTTGTTAGAGTTTATAAAGATTACTATATTGCCAAAAAATAAAAAAAAACAAAAAAAATAAAGCGAAAAAAAAAAAACCGTTTTTCAAAGGTGGACATTTTAAAAGAACATATTGTCCAAGAGAATTAAGGATCTGGTTAGATAGATAGACAGAAAGACAGATAGATAGATAGATAGATAGATAGATTGGAATATATAGACAGACAAACAGACAAACAGATAGATAGATAGATAGATAGATATGAAAAATGCAAGATAGATAGATTGATATAACCAATGCAAGATAGATAGATAGATAGATGGATATATAGATAGATTAGAATACATGGACAGACAAACAGACAGATAGACAGATAGATATATATAAACAATGCAAGGTAGATAGATAAATAGATTGGAATATATAGACAGACAAACAGATTGATAGATAGCTAGTTAGATAGATAGATAGATACGAATATATAGACAGACAAATATATATATAGATAGATAGATAGAGAGATAGATAGATAGATAGGAATATATAGACAGACAAATATATATATATATATATATATATATATATGTATATATATATATATATATATATATTATAATATATATATATATATATATATAGATAGATAGGAATATATAGACGGACAAACAGATAGATAGATAGATAGATAGGTAGATAGGAATATATAGACAGATAGATAGATAGATAGATAGATAGATATGAATATATAGACAAACAGATAGATAGAGAGATAGAGAGATATGAACAATGCAAGATAGATAGATATATAGATATATTGGATTATGCGTAGATAGATAGATTGATTGATAGATAGATTGATAGAAGGAGAGAGGAGAGAGAGAGAGAGAGAGAGAGAGAGAGAGAGAGAGAGAGATTGGAACAGGCATAGATAGATAGAGAACTCACTACCAATGATCTGCTGATCAAGCTCGTTAACCATTACGCCATAGAACGATCCTCCTTAGCAGAGGAACAATGGCTTTTGATGCCCAGAATCCTAATAGAGTTATTTACTAAGTGTAAGTTAGATTAGGCGCAAGGCCTGAAGTATGGGGCGCTCAGTGAGAATCGAACTCACTACCAATGATCAGCTAATCGAGTTAGCTAACCATTACACCACAGAACGATTCTCCTTAGCAAAGGAACAATGACTTTTGACATCTAGAATCTTAATATAGTTATTTACGAAGCTTAGCTTAGATGTAGCACAATGCCTGAAGTATGGGGCACCCTGTGAGAATCGAACTCACTACCAATTTTCTGCTAATCGAGCGCGCTATCCATTTTACCACTTGAGGTGCCCAGAATCCTAATATAAAATAGCAAACACTGAAAATGAGAATTTGTTTAAATGAATCGCCTTTGCAAAGGAACAATGGCTTTGGAAATATGGGGCGCCCAGTGAGAATCGAACTCACTACCAATGATCTGTGAATCGAGTTAGCTAACCATTACACCATAGAACGATTCTTCTTAGCAAAGGAACAATGACTTTTGACATCTAGAATCTTAATATAGTTATTTACTAAGTTTAGCTTAGATGTGGCACAAGGCCTGAAGTATAGGGCACTCAGTGAGAATCAAACTCACTACCAATGGTCTGCTAATCAAGTCTGCTAACAATTACACCACAGAACGATTCTCCTTTGCAAGGGAACAATGACTTTTGATATATATAATCTTAATATAGTTGTTTACGAAGGTTAGCTAAGATTGGGCACAATACCTGAAGTATAGGGCACTCAGTGAGAATCGAACTCACTACCAATTTTCTGCTAATCCATTATACCACTTAATGTGCCCAGAATCCTAATATAAAATAGCAAACACTGAAAATGAGAATTTGTTTAAATGAATCGCCTTTGCAAAGGAACAATGGCTTTGGAAATATGGAGCGCCCAGTAAGAATCAACCTCACTACCAATGATCTGCTAATCAAGTTTGCTAACACCATAGAACGATTCTCCTTAGCAAAGGTTTTTGATATCCAGAATCCTAATATAAAAGATCCAATACTGAAAACGAGAATTTGCTTAAATAAATGTTTAGTCAGTAGGGCGCATGCGTGTTTTGCTGTCTCGCAATCTCACGAAATTTCACGCGAGATGTATGTGGATTGCGTTTGAAAGCCATCTTTGCTGACTGGTCGTTTAGGAAAACGGTTTTGTCGAAGAAGCGGAACAATTTTTATTGGTTGTTGTTGAAAGCATTTCATTGATGTTTCTTAAACGAAATGGAACTTTCTTTCGAATCGACCATGATTTCTTTTTGGCTTTTATTCTTTCTTCTTCTTCTTCTTCCTTCTTCTTCTTCTTCTTCTTCTTCTTCTTCTTCTTCCGCTGAAATTTCGGCACTTCTATGATTGACCCTGTGAAACGAGAAAGGACGCAATAAAATTCCGGGTTCTTTCCATCATTATTGGATCGGAGTCTCCGGATAGTTCCTTTAAAATAAACACTGTTGAATTAAAGAGACTTTTTTCTCCAAGAATTTAAAACTATTCTAAGGAATTTGTATTATCTAGATTTTTCGGACTGTTTTCCTTATCTTTATTGTTATATACAAAACGTTTCCACCGATGTGCCCTCCGGTTTTCTTCATGTGTTTCTTGTCGAAACATGGTGTATATAACAATAAAGATAGCTGTAACCGCGTCAGTACTACTGTATGGCTTCACCACTTTGGCTGTATCGAAACGCTTAACGAGAAAATTAAACAGATGGTAACTATTCAATATCTTATTATAATGGATATTGTGTGTTTTTCTGTCTGTAACCGAAACTAAATCACTACTCAAGTCACAATTCCCTTAGTTATTGACGTCACATTCACCATGAATTTATCCTTATTTTAACCTCAATTATTAATAAAATTGTTTCACATTATTAATACTGTTAACTATGTCTACATACTGACAACATGCAATTGTATTTATATATACAACAAAATAGCAGTTTACAGTGTGAACGGGAAGGCTAATTTGCATATTGATATTGAAAATGTAATTTTAATAAATATATGCTTAGTATTATTGATTTCTAACTGTTTGGCTTTATTTTAATGAATATAAGCAAAAATCTCTTCAATAAATCTTAAATGAAATCCATTAACAAGAAAAGATAACTGTACTTTTATTCTTTATTTCCTATTTTAACTAAATACTTAAATTAGAAAAAATAACAATGAAAGACGAGAGTGATGGAAGAGTAAGTTTCAGTTGTTCTATTTTTTGATTATATCCCCCTCTGTTTCAAATCTTTTTATCTGCATTCTTATTTAGTTTCATTAGCGTTTCTAATTTAATACGTTATTTCATTACATTAAAACTTAAATACTTGCACTCTCAATCACTCTCTTTCTATCTCTCTCACTGTGCCTGTGTGTCTGTCCCCTCCCTCCCCCTCTCTCTCTCTCTCTCATTCTCTTTCTTGCTCTTTCTTTTTCACTTTTTTTTTACTGTCTCTCTCTTTTAGTCTCTCTTTTTGTGCGAATTTAGGAGAGTATCTCTCTTTTTTTCTAATTCTCTCTTCCTGTCTTTTTTTCTGGGAAATTTTCTCTTTCTCTCCATCCCCTGCTCTCTCTCTCTTTCCCTCTCTCTCTCCCTCTCTGTTCCTATGTGTTTATCATCCCCCTCTCTTTCTCTCAATTGTTTTCTCTCTCTCATTTCCCCCCTCTCTCTCTATATATATATATATTGAATTAAAGAGACTTTTTTCCAAGAATTTAAAACTATTCTAAGAATTTGTATTATTTAGATTTTTCGGACTGTTGTTCTTATCTTTGTTGTTCTATACAAACACGTTTCAGCCGATGTGCCCTCCAGCTTTCCTCAGGTGTTCCTTGCTATAAGTGCTACACAAAGAGGATTTTGTGTTCATTCCATGTTACGTCAGGATGTTGCTGCTCCGGATAGAAAATCGATAATGCTATGGGTTAAAAACTCTATCAAAAAGGTAAAAATTTGAAGATGTGGAAGACATTAAAAGAGATAACACAGCAGAATCTACACTAAGAGCATTTTAGGCTCATTTCATGTTACGTCAAAATGTTGCTATTCCGGATAGAAAATGGATAATGCTATGGCTTGAAAATTCTATCAGAAAGGCCAATTTTAAGATGTGGAGGATATTAAAAGAGATAACACAGCAGAATCTACTCAAAGAGTATTTCGTGTTCATTTCATGTTACATTGGAATGTTGCTGTTCCCGATAGAAAACTGATAATTTCAGCGGTGCTTCGACCAATGGAAAAATAGGGGTTAATGACACTTTTTGTTTATCAAAATAGGCTCAATACTTTTTATGGAAGGTTAGTTAGTATTTTTATCTGCGCAACGAACCGACAACCTCGGGTACGGATAATTCTTTTAAAGAAATAATTATAATCTCCAAGACGAATATGAATAGAAGGGCCTGAAGTGAGGAACATTGAAATAGATAGTCTAATCGTATAGATAGAGAAATATATAGATTGGTTTGGTTTGGTTTGTTTTACGGCATATCAACCTCAGTGGGTCATTTAATGCCGATAAAGTTTTGGAATAAATCAATTCTTAATGGATAATACAATTTTTTTATGAATACATTTTTCTATTTAACCCATAGATGGGACCCTAACAGATACTACCACTCCGGGTTTAGATTGGACCAGGAAGCAATGGTGAGGAATGGGGTGCTCCACATTCCCGAAACCTCCAGAACTGGAACCTCACCATCAGATAGAGTTTAACGTCATTCCCAGGACATGTAGACCCGCAGCCACCGCCTTCTAGCACCCATATGATAAAATGTGGTTGGAGCTTGCCATAAGGGCAATAGGGTTGGGGCAATCATATAGGTGTTAGGGCTTGACGTGAACAGCCGATTGATCGGAGGGGGCCTCTCCGACCGCCCGTCTAGCCCAAGATAGGGCCAAAGTGGAGTATTGCATGTCATGAACTGCTCATCCACCTGGGCTGTATCCTTAAGCATCACGGGTCGCCACCCACGGCCAACAGGTGGCCCCATTGGGGGAGTCTTACCCCTCTGCAGAGGTGCAGTCGGTGCATTCTAACGCCCCAGCCGACAGGGCGGAAATAGATAGATTTAGAATTAAAATTGGTCTGTATATATATAGAAGGGGGAAAAATATATGAGGCGAAATAGACCTTCGAATCAACAAGCTCCCGCCGGGGGGGGGGGGCCAAAAACAAGCGAGTTCTCCGTCTTCTCACAAGCCAGACCCTCTGTTGGTCAACACATTCTTCGTCTAGCAGTTGGATAAATCCGTCGTCGTAGTCGAAATAATCTTTAGCAGTTCAAAATCACATTTCCTGTTTGACTAAAATCCATTTCTTTACTGAAAAGCGCTTCGTCGTCGACTGCTTCTGCTGCTGCTGACTGCCCAGCGCTTGACTCATTTGTTATTTTATGGGCATATTAGCCAAACATCCGGGCGCGTCAGTCACACCTCGCGTCCTTCCAGTTCCTAAATCGCACCTGTTTTCGCATGCGGGAGGACGCGTGTTCGATCCCAGCAGGCAAGACAATGTCTTGCTCCCTTTCCTTTCTCGTTCTCCGTTACAATATAACTAAATATATAATTCCGGTGTTCAGGGTATATCGTCTCTAAGAGAGGGTGTATCTAGAACACATAACCTGTGATAGAGAGAAAAAAATTTGCTTTCTACAACATGTGGTTTCACCTCTTGGATTCTAATAAAAGATGCGGTGAAAAACAAAAACATACAATCAAAGATTTCAAATAAATTCCTTGAATATTCTTTTAACGTAACACGATCTGAACATTTTTTTTGAGTATTTGAATATGTTCAGGGCAAAGAAAATGACCCACAAATAAATTATATTATAAATTGAAAGGGTGAAAAAAAATCAGTTTAATTTGTATAAATGGTACAACATTTAGAAATATCTTACGTTATTTTGGATTACAAGTAACGCATTCACATTGATAGAATAGGTCGAAAGATAGACAGATCTCTCTCTTTCTTTCTTTCTGTCTCTCTCTCTCTCTCTCACACACACACACACTCTGTCTCTCTCTCTTTCTCTATCTTAATTTCTCTCTTTTTTTACTCGCACAGATTTTTATCAGTCTTATCAATTGTTAAACAGAAAGCAGGGTTTATTAATTATTCTTGTATTCATTTTACCCCCAAAGGTATTTTCACTTTTATTTTTTTCTATTTTCTGATTATTGGATAAGGATGTAAAATGTAAGAAACTAGTGGCCTTGAGCCAGACATAGGTCTACAAAAATAAAAACGCCCGAGGGGTTATTTGGTGCATGATTTGAAGAGCCTTGGTGTTGTTTATTTTGTATTTTATAAATGTGCCGAGAAAATGCATTTTTTTTTTGAAGAAAAATGTCAAAAGTCGATTCAACTTGTCGAAATATTAAATTTTCAAAACTGAAAAAAAACCCCCAAAAAACACCCATTGAATGGCATTTGGTGGATAAGCAACACCAGATGATCAGGATTTACATTTTTGCCTTTTATCATGTACGATTTGGACGGTCCCTTTTTTTATCCGGAGGATGTTGCAAGATGATAATGGTTGTATGATTAAGGAACAAATTTTGTTGGACACAACAGAATTCAGATGACGTCATTTTTTTTTTCTTTTCAATTTCTTTAATATCTTTTTTGATTTCATCATGAAAAAAATAAAAATAAAATCAAAAAATCTTAAACCATTACATATCCCTACAAAAATAGAAGCGTTGGGGGGGGGGGTTGGTGCATGATTTGAAGAGCTTTGAGGGGCTTTTTTTAATTTTATAAATGTGCCGTGAAAATTCATATTTGTTTTGAATTTAAATGTCAAAAGTCGATTTAACTTGTCTAAATATTAAATTTTCAAAAGTTTTTAAAAAATCCATTGACTGAAACGAATGAAGTGTTTTTTTTTTTTTAATATTTTACTGTGGTTTATGTCTTTATAAATTCTTCTTACTTACTTTGAAATCGACGCATCTTATCTTTTGTGTAGTGTATACCCGTGGTTGTATACTCATCTGACATGTAGCTCGTGTGGTGTTTGCTTAGTCTTGATTTTATTAACTCTAATGGTCTGGTGGGAATGGGAATATTCAACGTGACTTGACCGGAAGCTATTTTCTCTACGTTCTTCATATTTAACCCTCTACCCTCGGGAAAAAAGTTTGGACATATATCTTTGCTTATGCAAGGGCAAAGACAAAAATAATCACAGTCATTACAACTAGTATCACGAAGTCAAACCAAGCTTCGTTTATTTGTGGCATTCGACCTGAAGAAATATATATTAATCATTGCTCAGTCGATAGAGCACTTGCCTATGAATAGCAACGTTCCTGTTTCGATACCAGACATCGCCAACTCTGTTATAAGTGCTAGGGCTTGACGTGACCAGCTGATTGATCAGAGGGGTCCTCTCCGACTGTTACATAATTATTAGATTCCTAACACTTATGTACCATTAGTGTAGAAACCAAAATGGCTGTTATAATTTGCAGCCGGCGGCCTTGAAGGATTGAGTGACTCGGCTTGACTTCAGTCTGATCCTACTTCTGGGGGGATACCGTGAGAATCGGTGGAGAAGACACTCTTCCGGTTTAGATTAGAAAGAGAGTTTAGTTCAGTATCGGCCAAACCACGAAGGTGGTAAGTCGTGTTAAGCGCACTGCAGAGTCAATCTGCGCAGATAGTCTGGTGGGGATTTCGGAATAAAATATGATCTAAAGCAAATCGAAGTCTTGGGTTATTATCTAAAAACTACCAATGACACAGGGCTTCTGATAAAGAGAAATCTTCAATGGAAGACCAGACCCGAAGTCCCCAAGACGAAGTCCAGACGCTAGAAGAAGAAGGTAAGATACCAAAGATGAGCAGAAGAATAATAGAAGTAAAGAGAGTATACAACACGACCGCCTGTCTAGCCTAAGTTAGGGTCAAAGTGGAGTATTGCATGTCATGGACTGCTGCACATCCACTAGCATTCTATGCTTAGGCACGAGTCGCCACCCACGGCCAACAGGTAGCCCCGTTGGTCGGGGTAGGGGCTTACCACTCTGCTGAGGTGCAGTCGGTATTTTATAAAGCCCCAGCTGACAGGACTATTGTCCAGTTGGGCACATGACACTGAATATATAAGGGTTGAGTTAATACAGATCTAAGTGACATTCATCTGTAGGTTGCAGGTTCAATCCTGACTATAACGAAAATAAAATGGAACATTTAACATAGCTTAACTGGCCGGTTTAGCTTAGTCGGTAGAGCGTCCACCTAGGAGCCACAAGGTTCCTAGTTCGATACCAGCCCTCGACAACTCAGCGTGTGAGTAGCACATGGGTCTGTGCGGTAAAGGGAGAAGATGGTGGTAGATGTGGCACTCCACCCCAGACGCAAAAACAAGCTCCTTGGTCTACCGCTCGCGAAAAGGTGATAGACTCCCTCACCGTTTGGCTGTTTTATGGTGGTGCGTGATATCATGGTTAGCGGCGTAGGAAATTGACTTGGCCCCATTTCAGCAGGTCAGATTCAGGAAAAAACGTTTTTAGTGTATTTAAGCATATATTGTTAAAAACAGTCAAGCTGTGCATTACACAAGCAGAAACATAGCTGTATAAAAGCAATTTGGCAGTACAGGCAAGCAATAAGCATACACAAGACATATCAATAGCAGCAAATGATAATAATATTAGTCTAGGCATACGTGAGGTCTCAAACTTCACCTACGATGTGTAAGACGCAGGACAATTTTTTGAGCCACAATTTTGGAAAAAAAGTGCATCCTATATGCCGTCAAATACGGTATTTAAATTTTTGCACATTGAATTATCGCAATAGCTCTTAAGTATACACATCAAACATTGTAATCCTTATATCATTTCCCCGAAAATAAGACAGGGCTTATATCAATTTCCACTCTGAAATATAACACTAGTGTTATATTGCGGCATCAAATTCACGCTGCTAAATAGCGTACGTTAGTAGTTGGCTTAGAAAATCACAACACATGCGTATTGTAAAAATGTTGAGTTTATTTCTTCTTTTCGGCTGTATGTGGGTGACGAGCTTGACAATAGGAATGCCCAAGGGCTGACGATGACTACTACTACTACTACTGTTGGAATGACTGGCGATGGTGAGGTGGAAGGGGTGGACGAACCTCACTGTCCCTATGCAGCGATGGACCGTGGCGATGGTCGCTCACTTGTGCTCTGTTCCGGGACTTCTGTCTGACTGCCGACTGACCTGTCGGTTCGAACCCTCAGGCCTTTATATTCATAGATACTCATACGCATCTTTATCTTTTGATCTGATAACGGACATTTGTTATATATTTCTTTATCTTCTCCCTGTTTCCTTGACCGGAAAGCCTCGCCTCCGTTTTTTAACTTCTTTGTTCGCTTTTACCGGAAAAAAGTCCTTTGTCATTTTTTTCGTCTTTTCTTTTTAATCGGCTATTCGCTGGGGTTTCGCTGTCGGCTCGAATCCTCTCACCTTTATATTGATAGATACGCCTCCGCATCTTTATCTTTTGATCTGATAACGGACATTTGTTATATATTTCTTTATCTTCTCCCTGCTTCTTTGGCTGGAAAGCCTCGCTTCCGTTTTCCCCCTTTTTTTGAATATATATATTTATCTTTCTCTGTCTTTTTGCCGGAAGCTTCGTTTTCCGGCCGAGGACAATACAACACTAGCGCTTATAAATATATATGAACCTGGAACCTTGCTATTACTAGGCCCCTACACAAAAATACATTTGCCTTATAAAACGAAGGGATGTGTAAATATTTGTGCGAATATTTGATAAATTCTCCCCTTATGAGGGTCCCAATTTAGAAAAGCATTAAATTGGGCGTGCTTTTCAGTTCATCGGTGTCGGATTTTGTCTTCTTTGGAAGGTCATAAAAATCTTGCAACGGAATGGTATATTCCGTTGTTATGGTAACACAAGGTATTACTCGAATGAGAAAGAAATCAGGATAATGTCATATTAAGAAGAAAACAAAAATAGAAAGATTTTGAAAAGCAGGAACTTAAAAAAATAGTTATTCATATCTCGCCAGCTGTTGATAGCTCTCCTCTCTCTCTCTCCCTCTCCTCTCTCTCTCTTCTCTCTCTCTCTCTCTCTCTCTCTTTCATTGTCTCTCTGCCAGTCAGTCTTTCTGTCTGTCTGTCCCAGTTTGTTCATAGCTTTGGCACTTTCTCAATGTCTCTCTTTCTCTTTTCTCTCTCTCTCCCCCCTCTCTCTCCTCTCACCCACTCTCCCTCTCCTTGTCTCACTGTCAGTCTGTCTATCTGTCTGTCCCAGTTTATTCATATCTTGAATTGATAGCAATTTCTTCTCTCTCTCTCTCTCTCTCTCCTCTCTCTCTCTCTCTCTCTCTCTCTCTCTCTCTTTCCTTTCTGTCAATCTGTATGACCCAGTTTGTTCACATTTTGCTAAATCTAGGTAGGCAATTTCTCTCTCTCTTCTCCCTCCTTCTTTCGTTGTCTCTCTTCTAGTCTGTCTATCTGTCTGTTCATATCTCTAGCAAATTCTCTATATCTTTCTTTCTCTTTCACTCTCCTCTCTCTCTTCCCCCTCTCTCTTCTCTTCTCCCTCTCTCTCCCCCTCTCTCTCTCTCTCTCTTCCCCCTTCTCTCTTCTCTCCTCTGTCAATCTGTCTGTCCCAGTTTATTCATATCTTGAATTGATAGCAATTTCTTTCTTTCTCTCTCTCTCTCTCTCTCTCTCTCTCTCCTTCTTTCATTGTCTCTCTTCCCGTCTGTCTATCTGTCTGTCTCTCTCAGTTTGTTCATATCTCTAGCAATTTCTCTATATCTTTATTTCTCTTTCACTCTCTCTCCCTCCCTCTCTCTCTTCCCCCCCCTCTCTCTCTCTCTCTCTCTCTCTCTCTCTCTCTCTCTCTCTCCTTTCTGTCTCTCTTCCAGTCTGTCTATCTGTCTGTCTCTCTCAGTTTGTTCATATCTCTATCAATTTCTCTATATCTTTCTTTCTCTTACACTCTCTCCCTCCCTCTCTCTCTCTTCTCTCTCCCTCTCTCTCCCCCTCTCTCTCTCTCCTTCTGTCAATCTGTCTGTCCCAGTTTGTTCACATATCACTTATAAGCTTTTTAAAACCACATATCAAACTATCTCCACTAAAAAGGAAGTGCACATTCATTCAAGTCAAACACCCGCAGAGAAAACCAAAAAATAATTAGATAGCTAAACAGACAACAACTCAAAAGGAAATACAATTTGCCTTTGATTTCAACTTTGGAAAAAACAACCGTAAACGCGCACCGACCAGGTCAAATGCACAAAACTCTTGGATTAATTCCACCCTCTCTCGCTCCGTGTTGTGCCACCGGCTAAAATTCGTATTTCCTAACATTATACATGTCTGACACAAGGTCAAAAGAGACACACTAAATTGAATCTGATGTGTTCTGAAGATTTCGGGAGTATTGAGACATCTGCTGGAGTCCTTCAAGGAGACACATTGGCACCATATATCTTATTATAATGAAGATTGTGGGTTTGTCTATCTGTAACCGAAACTATATTACTATACAAGTCGCAATTCCCTTTGTTATTTACATCACATTCTCCATGAATTTATTTTTTATTCAAACCTCAATTATTAATAAAATTGTTTTACATCATTAAGACTGTTGACCATATCTACATACTAATAACATGCAATTGTATTTATATATACAACAAAATAGTGGTTTACAGTGTAAATGGGAAGGCTAATTTGCATATTGATTTTTAAAATTTGATTTTAATAAATATATGCTTAATATTATTGATTTCTAACTGTTTGGTTTTATCTTATTGAATCTCGGGGATAAATGTTAAAAGAAATCCATTAACAAGAAGAAATAACTGCAATATTATTCTTTACTTCCTATTTTAACTAAATAGTTAAATTAGGAAAATTTACCAATGAAAGACGGGAGTAATGGAAAATGATGGGAGAGTTAGTTTCAAAGTTGTTCTATTTTTCAATCATACCCCCTCTATTCCAAATCTTTTTATCTGCATTCTTATTCAGTTTCATTAACCTTTCTAATTTAATGATATTTTATTATATTAAAACTTAAATACTTGCACCCGGAGGGTGCATATATTTGATAGTATTTATAATATGCCTAGACTACGTACTCCGAACATCATTAGATACCATACAAGAAAAAGGTTTCACACTAAAAAGGGCAAGAAGCAGGCGATATCCCGCACAAACAATCACAGATGCGGACTATGCTGATGACCTTGCACTTCTTGCAGGTACACCGGCACAGGCTGAATCACTGCTACATAGCTTAGAGGAGGCAGCAAAGAATATAGGCCTCTATGTGAACTCCGGTAAAACAGAGTTAATGAGTTTCAAAAATAAAGGAAACATCTCCACACTCAACGGCAAGCCTCTTAAGCCAGTAGAACAATTCACGTACCTGGGTGGTAATATCTCCTCCACAGAGAACGATGTTAATACACGGATAGCAAAGGCATCGTCGGCCACAAATAAATTATCAGACATATGTAGGTCCAATCTCCCTAATAAGCTGAAGCGACAGTTCTTCCAGGCTGTGGTTGTGTCGGTGCTGCTGTATGGTTGCACCACCTGGACCCTAACAAAGCGTCTTGAAAATAAGTTAGATGGAAGCTGCACAAGAATGCTGCGTGCAGTCTTGAACAAGTCGTGGAAGCAGCACCCCACAAGGAAACAGCTGTACGATCACCTGCCCTCCATCTCACAAACTATCCGAGTGAGACGGACAAGGCATGCAGGACACTGCTGGAGAAGCAAGGACGAGCTCGTAAGCGACGTTCTCCTGTGGAAACCAACACATGGACATGCAAGTGTGGGGCGCCCAGCAAGGACCTACATTGACCAACTATGTGAGGATGCTGGTTGCTCCACAGAGAAGCTCCCAGGTGCAATGAATGATA
This sequence comes from Doryteuthis pealeii, assembly GCA_023376005.1. Lineage (NCBI taxonomy): Eukaryota > Metazoa > Mollusca > Cephalopoda > Myopsida > Loliginidae > Doryteuthis > Doryteuthis pealeii. The sequence continues at coordinate 43,056,518 of CM042180.1, read as the reverse complement.
GGGAAGGTTGGCGAAAGATTGTCATGGATACCCGTGCTGTATGCGTGACATGATGATGATGATGACGTTGATATTACTACCAATTCGACTGACCTGGACTGGTGTAATGGGGTTGGGTAGAGCAAGAATGCAACAGTGATGTGTAAATTAGTATGGAAAGTTTTTTTAGCAAGAATTATATTAGATGAGAATAGAAAAGTTTTAATGATGAATTATCATAAGGATATGGCATTGTTTCTGTTGAATGAGCTGTGAGACGTGGCAAAGTGGGAGTGAGTTTATCTGTTAAAAATGACTGTGATACATTTCCCCTTAAAACATGGATATTGTGACGATATGTCTGACACAAGGCCACAAGAGACACACAAAATTGCATCTGATGTGTTCAAAAGCTTTCGTGCGTATTGAGACATCTCTACGTTGATATTACTCCCAATCTGACTCTGACCTGGACTGGTGTATAAATATATATATATTATATATATATAATATTATATATATATATATTATATATATATTATTATTATTATTATTATTATTATTAGTGTACATGGTTGGCACTATTATACTAGAAAAAGCAGTAGTAATCCATCGTACATTGTTATTAGAAAGAGTGCTCAATATCTGTGATAGAGCGTTGATAGATGAATGAATGAACAAATAAAAGGTTTAGCTTTTATTCATTTATTTGGGAACGATATTACTACCAATGGTTTCCTGCTAAGACATTCATCAGGTAAACGAAATAATTTTTTTTTTTTAATGACAGAAATGGTGTAAATGGTCAAATGTGTGCGTTTTTTAACTGTTTTTACAGTTAAAAAACGCACACATTTAACCATTTAACTATTTCTGTCATTTAAAAAAAAACTATTTCGTTTACCTGATGAATGTCTTAGCAAGAAACCATTGGTTGTAATATCGTTCCCAAATAAATGAATTTAAAGCTAAACCTTTTATTTGTCACTTCATTCACTTATATATATATATATATATATATATATATATATAATATAATATATATATATTATATATATATATATTATGAAAAAGATGGAATTAAAACACCATATAATGCTGTTAAAGAAGAAAACAATTTATAACATAATCATCGCTGATATTGATCAATATTTCCATTTTACAAAAATCATCTTCAGAGCCCGTTTACTCCGTGGTGTTTGTGATCGGAGATAAACGTCAAATGAGTTCAAAAAACAAAAAAACCTTGATTTTGCAAAAAGAGAAAACGAAAGTTGTTACTTATTTTCCAATGTTGGCCTTCCCGCCGTGTTTTTGTCGGTCACCACGATATGTATATCTTTTTTGTCGGTCACAATTGGGGAACAAAAAGAAAAAGGGAGGAAAAATTTTTAAGATAAAGATTAAAAGGGATTTAGGATTAGATAAAAAGATAGAATCCTTTTAAACAGATGGAGATTTTTTTAGATAGATCTACAATGAGATAGATGTAGATAGGAATAATAGATTAGATGATACGATTGTTGGAACAAGCCTGGAGATAGATAGAAATAGATTAAGATAGATAGAATAAAATTAGACAATAGATAAGATCTTAACAGACCGAGATAGATAGATTCGATGGAACAGATTCTGAACAGAAACTGAGATAGATAGATAAATAGATTGATAGATAAATAGATGTGAGCAGACTCAGATAGATAGATAGATTGGATAGATAGATAGATAGATAGATAGATCTAATTGACTGATAGATAGATCGATAGATAGATAGATCTTAACAGACTGAGATAGTAGATAGATAGATAGATAGATCTGAACAGACTGTGATAGATAGATAGATAGATAGATCTTAACAGACTGAGAATAGATGGATAGATAGATAGATTGATAGATAATAGATTGTGACAGACTGAGATAGATAGATAGATAGATCTGAACAGACTGAGATAGATAGATAGATAAATAGATTGATAGATAAATAAATGTGAACAGACTGATAATAGATAGATAGATAGATAGATAGATCTTAATAGACTGATAGATAGATCGATAGATAGATAGATCTGAACAGACTGTGATAGATAGATAGATTGATAGATAAATAGATGAGAAAAGACGAGATAGATAGATAGATAGATAGATAGATAGATCTTAACAGACTGAGGTAGAATAGATCGATAGATATATCTGAACAGAGTATGATAGATAGATAAATAGATTGATAGATAAATAGATGAGAACGGAGATAGATAGATAGATAGATAGATAGATAGATACGGTCAGAATTCGATCAATAGATAAAGGATATATTGATATTGACAATCGACAAAGACCAAATTGAATATATATATGTAGACATGGACGCTTAGAGATATGACGTGTTTTTTTTTTCAAAGCTCCGTAAAACGGATTTTTTTCTTGTATTCTTATTTTTGTTTATTTTTATTCTTTTTTATGATATTTTTAATTATTTTTTTTCTAACGTATATATATTTTAAACGTATATATCTCAATATGCATAAAGATAAAGACCTTCTCAGCATCACCATCTCTGTTGGTTTTTATTCTAATGTTTTTTTTTGTTAATATTTTCTATTAATGTTTTTCAACCAATAAAAAATCTTTCCCCCAAAACCCTTCAAAGGCTTTCTCGAGCCTATCACTTGCTATATATACAGCAGACTGGTAGACAGCCAGAGCCGACACACACTAGGCCGAAATAAAGGAACCGCCATACTATACCACACCGCACCCGCGTCACCATACTATACCCGCACCACACCTCGCGTCACGCAGAGCCAAAACTGACTTTCAACCCCACACCTGCGCTCATTTCACCAAGCAGCGAAAAGGAATTATCATCTCAACAATTCCAGCTTTGTTTATTTTAAATAAAAGAAATTAATCCAAACCTTCTGTCTTTTTTTTCTTTTTGCAAACCATATGCATTTTTGTGATATAACAATTTTTTTTTTCAACCACAGTGGGTCATATAAAAACTATTCACAATAAAATGCCTGTTTCTGTTCAGAATGCTTTTGCAGTTGACTTCACCATGCTCATGTCACTCGTGCTGACCAATCTGGTTGTTTTATTTCCCTATCATCACACTGTTAGTTTTGGGCATAATTCGATTCGTTTTAATGCAATTAATTCTTGGAATACTGTTCAGTCGTTATTTTTGGATAAAGAAAAGATGAAGCTTGTTTCAGTAAATTATTTTGTCCTTAAACTTTTGAAAAACATTTTATGTCTATAAACACAAGATTTGCATTTAGATTCTCACACGGCTAATTTGTCTCATGATATATATGTATATGTTTACGTTGTGTGTTTCATGTATCGTTTCCTGTGAGCGTTCAAGTTGGTCATGTCCATGGGATTAGCTTCCCACTATTAGGCATGGCTCCCTTCAATAGTAGTTTAAACCAATAAAGTTTTTCTTTTACTTTATATTTTTTTTTATAATTTGTACTGCTATTGATTAATAAATTTATTATTTCTTATTTCTTATATAATGCCGACAAAGTTTTTGAATAAATTTCATACTTAATGAGTATNCTCAATTTTTTTATAAACTCGGTTTTCTATTTAAACCATAGATCCTAACAGTTACTACCACTCCGGGTCAGAGTGGACCATGGTTATAAAAGGGCGCTCCATATTCCCCAAAACTCCAAAACTGGAACCTCACCATCATATTTTAAGAGTTTATGGTCATTCCCAGAACATGTAGACCCTTATGTAGACCCTCAGCCATTGCCTTCTAGCTCCCATATGATAAAAAGGGTTGGTGCTTGCCATAAGGGCAATAGGGTTGGGGCAATCATATAGGTGCTAGGGCTTGACGTGACCAGCCGATTGATCGGATGGGAAGACTAAGTAGAGTGTTGCATGTCATGGACCTCTCAACCACATGGGTTCCATCCTTTACCATCACGGTCGACACCAACAGCCAACAGGTGGCATCATTGGGGGAGTCTTACCCCTCTGCAGAGGTGTAGTCTGTGTATTCTAACGCAGCAGCCGACAGGGCTGTTTTTGTAGGGAAAGAAGCCTTCACAGCATCGCCCTCTTCTGTTAGTGTTTATTGTAAATGTGTTTTATGTTTAGACTAGATTCAATTATCGAACCGTGAGGACAGACGGAAAAGGGGACACTTTAATATCGTTTACATCGTGACGCAGAACTTGAATTTTTTTTCTGTTTTTGGTATTGTTTGTTGTGGTGTTAGTTTTGTTGTCGGTGGTGTTGGTGTGTAGTAGTTATACTCAAGCACCGGGTGAAGCCAACAGAGAATTTAATAATCGTACAACTTCAAACATAACACGTTGCAGACGTGACAAAAATATCGCCTGCTCTGCGAGTAAGCAAAATTTTCTTTCGTATTTTAATGTTGTTATATTTATTCGGGCCTCTCCGGTGCAAGTGGTTGGAGTGAGGAGGGAGGGAATGGCGGTGGAAGACTAAAAACAGAATCGAGAGAAGAGAAAGAAAGAAAGAAAAAAAACAATACGTGCGTTGTTACAATGTAGAATTAAGAGATAAAAATATATCGATTCTTTGTTTTTGTGTGATAGCGAGAGAGTCTCGTTGTGCCAATCTAACGCTGAGAATTGTTGTAGAATTGAAATTCTCACTGTGACAAAAAAAGACAAATAAACATTGAAAGAAATAAAAACTGATATTTTATTTTGTAAATGTGTGAAGTTCTGTTTACGTATTCGCAGGTCTGTTGTTTTTTTTTTTTTTTTTTTTTTCATAGATTCGTTTGACTGGCTCTTTTATAAGAAAATATGTCGGTGGTAAGGTTTTTTTATGAGTCGGTAAATATGTTCAAATCTATGGGTTACAAGTTAATTGGTTGATATATGAAAGCGAGCCTATATATATATATATATATATATATATATATATATATATATATTATAAGGAGTCTATTCTATTTGTGTATATACATATGTATAAAAACACACACACACACACATATATATAGGGAATCTATTTTATGTATGTATATATATATATATATATATATATATATATATTTATTCTATGTGTGTATATATATGTATACATCCACACACACACACACATATATAGGGAATTTATGTATATAATATAATATATATATATATATATATATATATATATATATATATATTGAGTCTATTTTTATGTGTATATATGTATATATTATATATATATGTGTGTGTTGATATCTATATTATGTATATTTATTTATATATATATAATATATATATACATATATAACATATATATATGATACACACATAATATTAGATTCACTCTATATATATATATATATATATATATATATATATATATATATATATATATATATATATGTATACGTATGTATGTATGTATGTATGTATGGGAAAATAATTTTTATACGATAAAGGGAATGACTTATAGGGAAAATATTGAGTTAATCTCAATATTGATGGTTGATAAAAGTATTAACTGAATAACTCTCTCTATCTCTGTCTGTCTGTCTGTCTGTCTGTCTCTGTCTCTTCTCTCTCTCTATATATATATATATATATAATTGTATATATATATATAATATATATATATATATATATATATATATATATATATGTATATATATATATATATATATATATATATATATATATATATATATATATATAAGTCTATTCTATGTGTGTATATATATGTATGCACACACACACACACACACACACACACATATAGGGAATCTATTTAATGTGTATATATATTTTGAGTCAATTTTTCTGTGTATATATGTATATATTATGTATATGTGTGTGTTAGGTATCTATATTATGTATTTATTTCCCATATATATATATATATATATATATATATATATATATATATATATATATAATACATACATATGATATACACATAATATTAGATTCACTATATATATATATATATATATATATATATATATATATATATGTGTGTAATATAATAAATATATATATATATATATATATACATACACCGGATAATACTATTATATATATATATATATATATATATAATATCAGTTTTTATGTGTATATATATAATATATATATATGTGTGTGTGTGTGTGTGTGTGTGTGTGTGTGTGTGTGTGTGTGTTTAATGCCCCTTGATTATCATTCATAATATCATTTTCTGTTCGCTTAATTTTCTTTTTTTAATATACACATAGATAATTATATATGATTCCATTAATTACATTCTCATAGAAATTTTCCTCTTCCAATAATTCATATTTTCCTTTTATTATTATTGGCATTTCAGTCTCGGAGACAATAAAATAGTTCTTATGCCTCCTGTGACTGTGAAGTCGAATTTTTGAAAAATATTCTTTACCACAGATATCGCATTTGAAGGTCGTCCCTGAAGATGTTGATGTGCCGGTCGGTGCCGTGCCTTTCTTCTGAACGTCTTGGCTTCATGGTGTTGCGTCAGGTTGATTTCTGACATAAGTAATCCTCTACGCAGAGTCTGGCCGCCACCGAGGGTGGTCCTGAGCCAAATTTTCCAAAATTCATATATATTTATATAATCTTCATACAATGACTGTTATTTACACAGTAGCATTGCAACCAACAAAGCCTTCATCAGATGATGACTCTGGGTTCAGGCATGGTTTCGGGCCGAAGCATCATTACCACTAACCCAGAGCGCCCCAGCAGTATCTCACGATACCACCAGACTTTGTCGGTTTGATGTCACAATATAGGACTGCCATATCCACGCTGATGCGGTTAGACAAAAATGCCACGGTTGAGTTGAATATATATATTATATATATATATATATATATGTGTGTGTGTGTGTGTGTGTGTGTGTGTGTGTGTGTGTGTGTGTGTGTGTGTGTGTGTGTGTGTGTGCAAATGTATATATTGAGATATTTTCGTTCACATCGGTTGTTTTAATCAATTTAATCAATTCCACGCAAAATAGTCCTGACGATCCTCACGGTGAAACTCGGGTAGACATATTCTGATAATATCCGTTTACTAAACCTGATCGACAAATGTATTGAATACTTTGATATTCATTCACAATTCTTGTATACTTTTTACATATTGAACTATTTAGCAATAGCTCTTAAGTAAACATATCAAACAATTATGTAATGATTAAATGATCATACTGGTCCTGCTAGTCAAGATTATTCTAGTTTTTACATATTGAACTAGTGTAATAGCTCTTAAATAAACATATCAAACGTTATAATGTATTAATTTGAAAGCAATTACAATGCAAGTAAAAAATAAAAACAAAAAGATGTTTTTTTTGTCTTATCGAATTCAAAGTAAAACTTCAGAGACGATTTTCGGAAATGGACGCGTTTTTTTTTTTTTTGGTCGATATTTTTTTTTATGTTATAAACACGCGTATAATATATAAATAGATGAAAATAATAAAATTGAAATTGAATGAACGGCTAAATGTCCATCACGGCCTTGCGCGTGACGTTTAAAAAAAGAACACCGCGAAACGCGTGTTTATAACATAAAAAAAAATAACGACCAAAAAAAAACAAAAAACGCGTCCCTTTCCGAAAATCGTCTCTGAAGATAAAGTTTTACTTTGAAATCGATAAGAGAAAAAATAACATCTTTTTGTTTTTATTTTTTATTTGCATTGTAATTGCTTTAAAATTAATACATTATAACATACTTAACAATGCTTCAAGCAAATTACCAATTACTTTTATATCAAACGTTGTATTAATTACATTATCATACGAAGATATATCCACAGATCCTGCTAGTCAAGACTATTATACTTTTTGCATATTGAACTATTATAATAGCTCTTAAGTAAACGCATCAAACGTTGAAATTATCGAATTATCATACTGTAGTATATTCACAGGTCTTGCTAGTCAAGATTATTATACTTTTTGCATATTGAACTAATAGCAATAGCTCTTAAGTAACCGTATCAAACGTTGTGATAATCAAATTATCATACTGTGGTATATCCACAGATCCTGCTAGGTAAGATTATTATACATTATATATATTGAACTATTATATTATATTTTATACATATTGAACTATTTTGAAATAGCTCTTAAGAAAACATTCAACATTGTAATAATTAGATCATCATACGGTGGTATATCCACATATCCTGCTAGTCAAGATTATTATACTTTTTACATATTGAACTAATCGCAGTAGCTCTTAAGTAAACACAAAAAAAACGTTGAAATCATCAAATTATTATATTATAGTATAACCACAGGCCCTGCTAGTCAAGATTATGATACTTTTTACATATTGAACTCTTTAGCAGTAGCTCTTAAGTAAACACAAAAATACGTTGAAATCATCAAATTATCATATTGTCGTATATCCAAAGGCCCTGCTAGTGTAAAAAAAATACAAGCTAAATAATCCGGCATTATTTTGTTTTCTTTCAGAGAAGAAAAAAAAAAAAAAAAGCAAAAAACAAAAAAAAACGGAACTTAATACTGACTGATACACAACATTGTTGAAAAAATTCCCAACAGGAAGTTGTTGTTCAGTTTGCGCATGCTCACATTAATCATCCGGTTGAGGTAAGTCGTCGGTTGAATTCAAAACACGAATCTCTTAAATGATATATTCTTCAAGAACTGCGTGATGTTTTTTCTTGAAAGATAAAAAACAAAAAAAAAAAAACAAAAAAAAAAAAACGAATCGCGCCAAGAATCACGTGTTTATTACTATTTTTCTCTTTGAATTTGTTGATATAAGATTCAACGTTATTCTTTCAATAATAAATTTTCGATTTAAAAATCATATCTTTGTTCAGCGATGTGCTAATATTTCAAATATTCCTATCAATATTTATATAAGTAGCAAAGGTATTTGCCGCCCTGTGAGAATCTATTTTAGTTCTGATGTAATAAAATATTATATTAAATTAAATAAATTAACGGAACTAAATAAGAACGAATATAAAAAGATATTACACTTATTTTAATGTTATTTTAATTGATTTATATATAGCAAAGGCATGGTCGGCCACAAATAGATTATCAGTCATATGGAGGTCCTATCTCCTGACAAGCTGAAGCGACGGTTCTTCCAGGCTGTGGTTGTGTCGGTGCTGCTATATGGCTGCACCACCTGGACTCTAACGAAGCGTCTTGAGAATAATCTGGATGGGAGCAGCACAAGAATGCTCCGTGCAGTCTTGAACAAGTCGTGGAAACAGCACCCCACTAAGAAACAACTGTACGGTCACTCCCCCCCCCATCTCACAAACTATCCGAGTGAGACGGACAAGGCATGCAGGAAACTGCTGGAGAAGCAAGGATGAACTCATAAGCGACGTTCTCCAGTGGAAACCAACACATGGACATGCTAGTGTGGGCCGCCCAGCAAGGACCTACATTGACAAGCTATGCGAAGATGCTGGCTGCTCCGCACAGGAGCTCCCAGGTGCAATGAATGATAGGGAAGGTGGGCGAGAGATTGTCATGAATACCCGTGCTGTATGCGCGAATAATGATGACGATGAAAATGATATATATATATATATATATATATATATATATATATATATATATATATTCTATATGATGTTAAGAAATATTGTAAACATGAATGAATGAATAGAATAAAAAATGAATGAAATGAATGGAATAAATGAAAAAATCTTTTCCAAAAAGACCTCTCTTAAAAGAAAAAAAACTTTTTTAAGAAAGGTCCCTAATGGAAAAGCCTTCTTCACCTCCACCGGACTCTTTATTGAAGCATTGAATTAATATAATTATTATATAAGATATTGGAGAAGATAACATTTGTCTTACCTTTGTGAGGTTATGTTGAGAAATAATTAATTTTCAAAATTTCTATCTAATGTTATCTGTTCTACTTCCGGTAAAAATTGCCACAACTTCGACTCCGATTCCGATTCCGACACCATTGAACCCCTAATGGCTTCTGACTTCAGTGACCTCGTAACTGCTTCCAACTCCGACTTTACGACTCCGACTCTAAAATCCTGTGCTTGACCAAAATTCAACGTTTCTTCCTTTATCCAATAAAAAAAAAGAAAATGATTCGTCTGAGTTGTGGTACTTTATTTTCAAATCAACTTAGATATCTTTCAATTAAAGTACAATTTCGAAAGAACGTACTCTTCTTTTTTCTTTATCCTTTTTTTTTTTTTTTTTTTTTTTGGACACCGACTGACGATCCTTAGGTTCTTCGTTAAGACATTATAGCGCAATTTACTTCTGACCCCGACTTCTGCTTCCGACTCCGACTCCGACTCCGGTCAATTCTTAATTGCTTCCAACTCCGATTTCGATTCTGAAACCAGTGAGCCTTTTATAGATTTCGACTCAGACTCCAGGAACCCCTTAATTGCTACCGACTCCGACACTGACACCAGTGACCCCTTAATTGCTAGTAACTTCGATTCCGACTCGAGTCAAATCCTAATTGCTTTCAACACCGATTCCGATTCTGACTCCAATGACCCCTTAATTGCTTCCGACTCCGACTTCCCGACCCCGACTCTAAAACCCTGTGCTTAACCAAATGTCAAGGTTTCTTCCTTTAGCCAATACAAGAAAATGATTCGTCTGAGTTGTGGTACTTTATTTTCAATCAACATAAACATCTTTCAATTAAAGTACAATTTCGAAAGGACGTACTCTTTTTTTTTCTTTTCTTTTATGGACACCGCCGAACGATCCTTATCTTCATCGTTAAGACATTGTAACGCGATTTACTTCTGACTCCGACTCCTGATTCCATTTCCGACTCGATTCCGACTCCAGTCAATATCTAATTACTTCGAACTTCACCTCCGATTTTGATTTCAACACCAGTGACCCTTTAATAGATTCCGACTCCGACTCCAGGGACCCCTTAATTGTTTCCAACTCCGACTCTGACACCAGTCAATTCTTAATTGCTTCCAACTCAGATTCCGATTCCGACTCCAGTGGCCCCTTAAAAGCTTCTGACTCCGACTCCAGTGACCCCTTAATTGCTCCGACTCTACAACCCTGCACTTGACCAAAATTCAACGCTTCTTCCTTTATCCAATAAAAAAAATATCATTCCTCTGAGTTCTGGTAGTTTATTTCCTATCAACATAAACATATTTTTATTAAAGTACAATTTCTAAAGAACGTACTCTGTTTTTTTTTTTTTCTTTCTCTTGGACACCGACTGACGATCGTTATCTTCATCGTTAAGACATTGTAACGCGATTTATTTATAAGTAATTTTTTTTTTTTTGGAAAAGTCGATTAGCAAATAAAACGCATTTATCGAATCAACTCACTCACTCAATGGAGCATCACAGACTTCATTTGACAATCTTTATCGATTGGAACCGGCGAATTAACGGCAGCCATTTTTCTTTTCTTATTAATTCTTCGTTATTTAAGATTGACGTCTTTGCAAAATTACCAGACCTTTTCTCTGGGTTTGTTTACATTAAAAAAAAAACTCTGTATAAAAATGTTCATTATTTTTTTCTTTGACTAAAGACTGTATACACTGTGGCAAAAACAGTCTTAATAATAGAAATATTGAACAATTTTACGTTCACTTTTAAATATACTAGTAAAAATATACGCTATCCGCAGGGCGCAAATATTTAAGTTTAATTTAATTTAATACGCAAATATTTAAGTTTTAATTTAATTTAATACGATACTACTAGCAGGACCTGTGGATGTATCACAGTATGATAATCTAATTTATTATAAAGTTTGATATGTTTACTTAAGAGCGATTGCTAAATAGTTCGATATGTAAGTTAAAGTCGACGTGGCGGCCTCATGTCGGTATCAGCCAAACAGCGAGGGAGTCTATTCCCTTTTCAATAGCGCTAGACCAAGGAGATTATTTTAGCGTCTGAGGTGGAGCGCCACATCTACCATCAGCACCTCACTTTACCGCACAGATACCTGTGCTACTCATATGCTGAGTTGGCGAGGGCCAGTATCGAACCAGGAACCTTGGGATATCTAGCCGAACGCTCTACCGACTGAGCTAAACCGCCCCTAGTTCGATTATGTAAAGAGTATGATAATCTTGATTTACTTCTCTCTCACCCTTTTTTCTTTCTTTCCTTCTTTGCAGTTTTTCATGTTCGATTGAAACAGGTTAGCGTTATCTCTTCCGCACGTTCATTCCCTCTCTAAATCTTTCCCTTACTCTCTTTCTTTCTTTCTTTCTTTCTTTCTTATTATATTTTATCTGTGTAGCATGTCCTTTTTATATAACAATAGGATCGGGAAAATCATATAGATGCTATGCCGATTGATTAAACGGGGCCTCTCCGACCGCCCGTTTAGCCAAAGTAAGGACAAAAGAAGTGTTCTGCATGTTATAGAAACCTTAGCCATCAAGATTCCATCCTTAAGCATCACGGGTCACCATCTATGACCAACAGGTGGTCCCATCGGGGTGGACACCAGATAGTATAATGCTTGAAATATAATACTCAATTTTTCTTTTTTCAACTTTTTAAAAATACATTTTTCTATTTAACCCATAGATATGACCCTAACAGGTACTACCACTACCGGCCAGAGTGGACCTGGAAGCAA
>CM042180.1:42981441-43038941 GCA_023376005.1 Doryteuthis pealeii | reverse complement strand
AGAATATTTGAGTGTTATAATAATATCGAGGAATAAAGTACTTGGCAACTAAATTCGCTGCTCATTTGTCTATTGAATTCCGATGACAGTTCGATCGATTTTTCAATGCTGATCGCCCTGGGGTACGACCAATCACCAACCTCCATCAGACAAGCGGAAGTGGTTGCTACCAAGGCAAGTGAAAGCGAGGCTGAAGACGTTTTCCAAAAGTTCGGGCCAACAATTAGTAAAGACGAGTGTTGTAAGTAGGTAGCTGTTAGCTTCTGTAGTTCCTTTGCGATGATGAGCACTTGGCAAATAATTGAAGTGGTCTTTGCTCTCCTGGAGGGCTAGTCACGTCATAACGAGAAGCCGAATTGGTCAGTCTTTTCTCCGAGTGCTCTTGACCACACCTTTCAGAATATTGCTCAATAAACAGAGATTAATTGGAATTCGGCAGAGTCTGAATACAAGGGTCCTAGGTTCAAACCCAATCAATGCTTTTATAAAATTGGAATTTTCTATTTCGTTTTTAATTGTTTTTCAATATATTTAATGTATTGGTTAAATCGAACTAAATTCAACCATCGTATATCACCCCGCCGAAAGAAAAAAATACCCAAAAATCAGGGAATTAACCGAATTTAATAACATTTTCAGTGTTGATATATTGACGAACAAAAGATATAAAGCATCAGTTATTTTATTTAAAAACTTACATTTTTTCCGGTCAGTTAACTTTGAACCACGTATCTTTGAGGCGTAACACACATTCTCAAAGATACATGGTCTAAAGTTAATTAACTCATTCAAAGTTCAAAATATTTCTCAATAAACAGAGATTAATTGGAATTCAGCAGAGTCTGAATACAAGGGTCCTAGGTTCAAACCCAGTCTATGCTATTGGAATTTTCTATTTTATTTTTATTTCGTTTCAAAATGTTCTAGCAAGAATATCGACCCTCTGGACGAAAGTATTTAAATTTTAATACAATCAAATATATTGAATTATAAATATTAACGAAATTAAATAAGAACGCATATATATATTTACCAACCCCTCCGCACAAGCAGGATCTGACACAAGGTCAATTTTTTAAGCGGAGTTAAGCAGGTTTGAATTAAGAGTTTTCCTTCTCCCAGACTAGTTACCTAGACAAGGTTAAAGAGCCCAGTCTGTCCTACTATTTACCCATAGCTGCAGTGAGAGTAGTTGGATTCATACCTTTCCCAAGGGTATTAGCGCCATGGGAAATGCAAACAGTCTTGTTCAGGATTTGAACTCCGCACACCTCCAACGTATATAAAAAGATTATAATTATTTCAATGATATTTTAATTGGTTTCTATATAAAATCATTCACAGGTTTGATTTTTAAACGCTGGAGAATAATTTTGTTTTTAAATATATTGCATGTAAACTAAACCAACATGAATGTGCTCCCTCCAGGCGTAAGTATTTAAGTGCAAATGTAATGAAATATATTAAATTAAAAAGACTAACGAAATTAAATAAGAACGCATAGAAAAAGATAAGACTATTTTAATAATATTTTAATTGTTTTCTATATAAGATCATTTATAGGATTTATTTTAAAACGTTAGAGAATTATTTTGTTTTTGAATATATTGTATGTGAACTAGATAGAATATCCGCCCTCCAGATCTAAGTATTTAAGTTTTAATGTAATTAGATATATTAAATTAAAAATTAAATAAGAACCCATATAAAAAGATTATACTTATTCAAACGAATAATCGACTTAATTGCGATTTCGTACTCAAATACGCTAAGCTCACCACAAAAATATCTTTATCTCAAAAGATTGCTTATTTTACGGCATATAAACCTCGCTGCGTTATTTAATGCCGGCAAAGGTTTGAAAGATTCGTAGCGATAATTTGCCAGAAAAAAATTAAACTCAATTTCTTTTTGCAAACAAATTTTCTATTTAACCCATAGATAGGACCCTAACAGGTACTACCACTTTGGGTGAGAGTGGGCCTGGGAGTAATAGTGATGAAGAGGTGCTCCACATTTCCCTGAGCTTCCAAACCGAAACCTCACTATCAAATAGCCAAACGTTATAAAAGAAACTTGTCCACAAATATTCAGTTTTATTTTTCAAAATAGAAAAATTGAGTTTCAAAAAATTAATTAGAAATAATTAAGAATGAATAAAGGACCGGTTTAGCTCAGTCGGTAGAGTGTTCGGCTAGGGATTACAAGGTTCCTTGTTCGATACCGGCCCTCGCCAACTCAGCGTATGCGTAGCACAGGGATCTGTGCGGTAAAGTTAGGAGCTGATGGTAGGTGTGGCTCTCAACTTCAGATGCTGAAATAATCTCTTTCGTCTAGCGCTAGAGAAAAGAGGATATACTCCCTCGCTGTCTTGCTGATACTGACATTATGCCGTCCCGACGAGGAATGAATAAATCAAAACGTCTTAAGCATAAAATAGCCCAACAAGGGTTGACAAGCCGTAAAATCCAACCAACCAACCAACCAAGAATGAATAGAAAAAATGTATTTGGCATAAAATAGCCCAACAAGGATTGACATGCCGTAAAATCCAACCAGCCACCAAGAATAAATAAAACAAAATGTCTTTGGCATAAAATAACCCAACAAGGGTTGACATGCCATAAGATCCAACCTACCAACCAAGCAAGAATGAATAAAACAAAATGTCTTCGGCATAAAATAACGCAACAAGGGTTGACATGCCATAAAATCCAACCAACCAACAACCAAGCTAAAGGACTGACCAACAAGGGTTGACAAGCCGTAAAATCCAACCAACCAAGCTAAAGGACTGACCCAACAAGGGTTGACAAGCCGTAAAATCCAACCAACCAACCAACAAAGAAACAAACAAATTTTATTTGGGATTGGGGTGATTTTTGTTTATTTTTGTTTTAAGAACCAGCATTTCACTTTATTTGCCGATTGTCCCCCAAAAATTTCTTTTTTTTTTATTTTCAAAATGGATTTCATCCTTTTCGAAATCCGATTCCATTGGTATCTTCTTCTTTCTAATCTGAAAAATCAATTTTTTTGTTCTCATCACCTCTGATTTGTTTTTTGTTTTTTTATAATCATTTTACGAAGCAATGTTGTTGAGAGATCAAATCGATCCGGTCAGGGTAACCAATGACAAATGTTTCCCTCACCCCCTATCCACCCCCTTCCGTCCAAGATTCTCAAAAATCTGGGACCAAAGGAATTATGCACCGCATAGGAGAGTTGAGAGAACCATCTGTTCAACCAGATATATCTTATATATATATATATATATATATATATATATATATATATATATATATATAAGATATATAAAGTAATCTACAGAGGCGCGTTTCGGGGTTTACCCCACATCAGTGCAGCTATACTTATTTTTCAGCAGCTACCTCTGGTCGGGTTCGAGACCCGAACGAACTTTTGCTCGTCAAGTATCCACAAGCAGCTGCCTAGAATAGAAGGCAGAATAATCGCTATATTTCCTAAACCGGAAATAAACTCACCAGAGGTCTCTAACTTATGTAAACAAAGTGAAACTAGCTTTGCACCGAAGCGGTGAATTTTTGTAATTAGTCTCTTCTAAACAGAGTGCTCAACCTGAAAATTGGGAGCGTATATATATATATATATATATATATATATATATATATACATTTTTTAAAAATATTTTTCAAAATACTTTTGGCCTTGAATTTCTGCTCATTTTGTATATACACTCTTACAACTATTTCTCCAAGTATTATGCCCCAAGCTAAGCCACACCTCATCCAAAACATAGACCTCCCTGCCTCATCCAAAGAAAATAACCCCACCCATTCCAAAATACGACACCAACCCTCCCTCCCCTAAATTGATAGATATAAAAGGGATGTTACTTTGGGAAATTCTCAGTAAGAGTCATGTTCTTGTGATTACCTGAAGATGCCGTATTAATACGGTTGAAATAAATTATTGTAATGAAGCAAGTTTAGAGTTTTTCTTCATTTACTAAATATATATATATATATATATATATATATATATATCGAGATTTAGGTGCTTTTTAACACAACTTGTATTCTGAAAAAATTAACGTTACATTTATTGTTCATTCCTATCTTGGTAAATACAACTTCAATCTCGATACTTTTTTGACACACCTTCTATATATATAAAATCCCTCTATATTATATAGACTACATACTGTATATACTATACTACTATAAAAATGAAGGCGTGTTTAGAGTTGGAGGAAATTAACTCGTCGGCCAAAGTTCATTTCCTGAACGAAGCTGTTTGTATTTCACATAGCACTAATACCCTTGGAAAAGGTATGAATCCTACTTCTTATTCGTCCCTCAACAGCAAAACACTAGGTCTGGTCTTCTGGTTG
Organism: Doryteuthis pealeii; assembly: GCA_023376005.1. Lineage (NCBI taxonomy): Eukaryota > Metazoa > Mollusca > Cephalopoda > Myopsida > Loliginidae > Doryteuthis > Doryteuthis pealeii. The sequence continues at coordinate 43,034,569 of CM042180.1, read as the reverse complement.
GAATTAGGTATCTCCAAATCCCTGAAAATTTTGTCTCTCTTCTGGTTTGTACGTATACCATTTGATAGTTTGGTCAAATTATTTTTTTGCACAGTTCTCAGTGGAACACTTTTCCCACCCAGTCGTGCATAGTCTTGTACTCCTTTTATGTTAGTTTACTGCTTCGGACCAAGTATCCAATAGGCACCCCAAATTATCAACTTAATGAAAGGTTCACATTTTAACTCATGATCGGTAACTTCCGCTTCCAAATTTTTGTAAACAATTATTTTAATCAGAAGTTTATGGAGATGTTGAACTTAAATTAAATAATGGTTGGTACACATAATCAAATTAAAAATTATTTAAAAAAAGGTTTTACTATTGAATTTTAATCAGAAGTTTGTATTTTTCAACACATGATAAATTAAAAAGATGAAACGTTTTTATACTAAAATAGTTTTTACTTAGAAATGCAATTTTGTTTATTTAAATAAAAATAAAGTTTTCATTTGCAAAATATTTTTTTGTTTACTTAAATAAAAGGATGCTGTTCAGAAATAGTATCACAAAATTTGTGAAATGACTTGGATCTTTGCCCAAAAATGTTCAGTTTTGTATTTTATTAATAGTAATATCTATGCTTTTCGGAAGATTTTTCCTTTATCAAGTTCCTTTTCAAAATTTTAGTTGTGTCGTGACAATTTTCTTTCGTTCTTTTTTTTTAAGAACTGGCGTTTGGCTTGGTATTATCTGCGTTATTCGGACTATTGTCCTCATCTTTATTGTTATTTGTACAACGTTTCGGCCGATATGCCCTCCGGCCTTCTTTAGGTATTTCTTGTCGGACTCGGGAACCTTCTCGGACTCGGGAACCTTCTTTTCGAACCCGGGAACTTTCTTGTTGTAATCGGTAGCCATCACGGAACTTTGAACCCTACCCTTTATTCAGTCCTCGGGGGGTATCCTATTTTCATTCCGGTAACCATAGCTGGGGTAGGAGTTCTGTTGATTATTTTTCTATGTTACTACCTCTACTCAGAATTGAACCCGGAATCCAGAGATAACTGTCACTTAGAACTTTCTTAACCTAACTAACTTATCCACTAGGCAATGTGTCTCAGAAAGTTCCCGAGTCCGACAAGAAATACCTGAAGAAGGCCGGAGGGCATATCGGCCGAAACGTTGTACAAATAACAATAAAGATGAGGACAATAGTCCGAATAACGCAGATAATACTAATCATCAAGCCTCATCTCAAACATTCAGAGAAATAGTGTAGATAACAATAAAGATGAGGACAATAGTCGAATAATGCAGATAATACTAATCATCAAGCCTCATCTCAAACATTCAGAGAAATAGTGTAGATAACAATAAAGATGAGGACAATAGTCCGAATAACGAAGATAATACTAATCATCAAGCCTCATCTCAAACATTCAGAGAAATAGTGTAGATAACAATGAAGATGAGGACACTAGTCCGAATAACGCAGATAATACTAATCATCAAGCCTCATCTCAAACATTCAGAGAAATAGTGTAGATAACAATGAAGATGAGGACAATAGTCCGAATAACGCAGATAATACTAATCATCAAGCCTCATCTCAAACATTCAGAGAAATAGTGTAGATAACAATAAAGATGAGGACAATAGTCCGAATAACGCAGATAATACTAATCATCATTCAGAGAAATAGTGTAGATAATAATAAAGATGAGGACAATAGTCCGAATAACGCAGATGATACTAATCATCAAGCCTCATCTCAAACATTCAGAGAAATAGTGTAGATAACAATAAAGATGAGGACAATAGTCCGAATAACGCAGATAATACTAATCATCAAGCCTCATCTCAAACATTCAGAGAAATAGTGTAGATAACAATAAAGATGAGGACAATAGTCCGAATAACGCAGATAATACTAATCATCAAGCCTCATCTCAAACATTCAGAGAAATAGTGTAGAAACAATAAAGATGAGGACAACAGTCCGAATAACGCAGACAAAAATTCAGAGAAATGGCGTTTGGCTTTATTTACTGATTGTCCCCAAAAACTTTTCTTTTCTTTTTGATTTTCCAAATCGATTTCTTCCTTTTCGAATTCCAATTCTATTGGTGTCGTCTTCCTTCTAATCTGAAAGATCAATTTTTTTGTTCTCATCTTTTATTATTTATTTGTTTTTTTATAATCAGTTTACGAAGCAATCTTGTTGAGAGATCAAATCGGATCCGGTCAGGGTAACCAATGACAAATGTTTCCCTCACCCCCCTATCCACCCCATTTCGTTCAAGATTCTCAAAGATCTGGAACCAAAGGAATTGCATGTCTGAAAGTTAATCAGTACGATTCCTGATATCGATTAGAAGAGTTCAAAACAATCGAATTGAGATCAATCATTTTAGACAAGGGAAACACCGCGTCACTTTCAACAAAAAATAGATGACAACTTTGACTAATTGCACGCAATTCGAAGTCTCTCAGAAGATGCTGATATGGACATTTCAATAAAAAAAATTCTAATGACGCTTTTAAAACCGATTTCTGAATTTTGGGACGTATCAATTATATCCCCTAGTGGAATTTCCGAAGCAGTAGAAGGTGAGTTTGAACTACATTCGCGCTATGACGTTGGGTTCAGAGTTTTTGAAGGCTCCCGATTACGACACTTAAAAAGATGCTGATAAAGACATTTCAATAAACTTTTTAATGACATTTTTAAAACCGATTTCTGAAATTTGGGACGTATTTATAATATCCCAAAGTGGAGTCCCCGTGACACTGTGGTCAATGTCTTCGACGGGGTGGCCTAATGTCGGTATCAGCCAGTCAGCGAGGGAGTCTATCCCCTTTTCAATAGCGCTAGACTAAGGAGATTGTTTTTTAGGATCTGAGGTGGAACGCCACACCTACCATCAGCTCCTTACTTTACCGCACAGATCCCTGTGCTACTCATACGCTGAGTTGGCGGGGACCGGTATCGAACTAGGAACCTTGTGATTTCTAGCCGAACGCTCTACCGACTGAGCTAGAAACCAGGGGTTAATGTCTTAAGCTTCAAAATCAGAGAAGTATTATCTACGTTTAAAACGTTTCGGTTTGATGACAACTTTTCCTAATCGCACGCAATTCGACTTCTGTTTAAAGATGCTGATGAAGACATTTGAATAAATAATAGGGACGTGTTTATAATATTCCCAAGTGGAGTCCACCAGACTCAGTGGTTAAACGTGTTTGACTTCGACATTGTGTTACATAATTTATTCCTGATATCGATTAAAAGAGTTCAAAACAATCGAATTGAGATCAATCATTTTAGACAGGGGAAACACCGCATCACTTTAAAAAAAAAAAAATTGATGACAACTCTGACTATTTGCACGCTATTCGAAGTCTCTTAGAAGATGCTGATAAAGACATTTCAATAAACGTTTGAATGACGTTTTTAAAACTGATTTCTGAAATTAGGGACGTATTTATAATATCCTCAAATGGAGTTCCCGTAGCACAGTGGTTAATGTGTTAGATTTCGAAATTGGAGAATTATTATCTAACTTTAAAATATTTCAAGAATTTCGAACTCACCGAAATTTTGTGCTTCTTTTCTCATCTTTTCAGTTTTGATTTCTAATGATGCTAATTAATAAATTACACACTAATCATTATCATCATAATCATTATCATCATAATCATTATCAAATTGTGCTGATATATATATATATATATATATATATATATATTATATATATATATATATGTGTGTGTGTGTGTGTGTGTGTGTGTGTGTAAAATGGAAATTGGAAATGATCCGACAATATGAGGAAGAAAGAATAAAGAAAAAAAAAAAGAACAGAATGGATAATAAAAGATGAATTTAATCAATATCACTTACACATGTGTTTCGGTCAGTTCATCTGTGTGAAAATATTTCGCACACAGAGAAGATTCGACCTTCATCAGAGTGAAATTTTATTTTGAATGAAAAAATTCGTTGGGCAAAAACGGAGAATTTTTAAAAATGTTCGAAGAGAATTTTTTTTAAATCACTTTTGGAACGCTGAAATAGACCGTTAGAATTCGAATATTTGATTTTTCTAGGGGTTATGGTAACTAAATAAACAAATAAATAATTAAATAATTAAATAAATAAGTCAATAAATAAATAAATAATTATATAATTTATTTTAATAATAAACCGATTTCTGAAATTTGGGACGTATTTATAATATCCCCAAGTGGAGTCCCCGTGGCACAGTGGTTAATGTGTTAGATTTCGAAATCAGAGAAGTATTATCTACGTTTAAAACGTTTCGGTAGCTTCTAATATCAATATGATAAAAATGGTTGGGTATTTGTCATAAGAGCAATAAGGTAGGGGCAATCATATAGGTGCTAGGGCTATTGATCAGAGGGAGTCTCTCCAACAACCCATATAACCCAAGTAAGGACCAAAGTAGAGTGTTTAATGTCATGGACTGATCTTTTCATCTTTTTGAGTTATTACCGTGGTAAAGGGTTTGAAATTGTACGGTAAACCTTTCAGCACCATGGCGATTAATAATATTAATAAGCCGTCACAAATAATTTCACCAGCCTCTCTGAGTGAACATGCAATTTTTTCAGTTCTTATTATATAATCCGTCATGGATTCAAAGTCGGTCCTATTTAAATTATTTAAATATATATATATATATATATATATATATATATATATATATATATATATATGTATATATATGTATACATATATATATATATGTATATATATGTATACATATATATATATGTATATATATATATCTATATGTATATATATGTATACATATATATATATGTATATATGTGTATATATACATATATATATATACATATATATACATATATGTATACATATATATACATATATATATATATATATACATTCCTACAATTCGGGGTTTTCCTTTTGACAAGAAATGAGTCCTTAAAATCTCTAGGGCTTTCCTCCCATCATCTTTGGATTCCCTCATTACCAACGAAAGACTCCTGTCATCTAGGCACTGTATCAACTCGGCATATATTGTCGCATTCTTTCAAAAAAATATGGGTCCTCACTTTCACTTTTACCAGGTGGTGAATAAATTATATTGTGTAGTTGAAGAGTCCTCAAATTTCCATGGAACTCCGCTTCCTAGAGCTCAAAATTTGAGGGTTCACCATCAAAGAAAATCCTCGCGTTTCTAGACATATAACTTTCAGGCCACTAGTACTGCCAGCGATTGGTTTGAAGAGTCAATCACGTGACATTGGCCAGTCTATAAGTATAGGCGGGGAACTAGCACACACCTTATATACACAAAAGACTCCAACAGGTTCCATCCTTAAGCATCACGGGTCGCCACCCACAGCCAACAGGCGACCCCATTGAGGGGGTCTTACCCCTTTGCTGAGGTACAGTGTATTGTAACACTTCAAGCGACAGAGCGGACAGATTTGGTATAGAAACAATGTTTCTTTTTGTGTTTTTTTTTTCGGTATCGAAATGTATTTTTGTTTTTTTTCTAAATAATAAAATCGCCTCGACAGTTATTTTGTTTGTTCGTTTGTTTTTGTTGTTGTACAGAACTATCTATGATATTTGAGTTATAAATAAGCCGAAATAGCTTGTGAAATATCAACCGAACTCGGGGATTCCGTCTACTCGTAATAACGTCGTTCACCCCACTTGTTGCATAGCCCTTCTTCGCTACTCTGAATCGTATACGTTGCTGGTATACTGCTCAATGAAATCACAAGGCATGCTGTATGTAGTAGGAGATTTGACTTTTTATTTAATTCCTTCGTGGTGCGTGTGAGTGGTCAATGAAATGACCGAGGGTTGACATGATTCCACTCCTACGCTGCTGGGATGGTGAGGTGAGGGGTGCTGAACCCCACAGCCCGCTAGCAAGCGCTCGACCGTGTTCGACGGTCAGACTCCTTGTGCTCTGTTCGCCGTTCCTGTCTGACTGTCCTACTGACCGCTGACTGCTTAAGTACGCGCAACCCTATCTATTGTTTTCTTTTGTTCAATTTCTCTTTGTCTGGATTTCCCGCCAAACGCCCACATATTCATTGTTCTCTAGCGGAACCTTCTAGTTCCGGTTCTTCTTTGACTCCTTTATCTATTGTTCATCATTTTGCTTTCAATTTCTAAATGTCCTTTCGAATTTCCCGCGCCAAAATAAATTGAAACAATAGTCAATCTGCAACACACTGCCAAGAAATTCGGCTTATTTATGACTCCACTCCACTCCACTCCCACCAACCCCCTCCACTCCACACTACTCCCACCAATTTAATAGATGTTAGTGTTTATACACACTCAGACAACCGATACGTACATGTTTAGCGTGACTGTTTAGTTGCTTGTGAGGGAACTAAGTTTTAACTTAGTATAAGTCCACATGTCAACTATCATCTTCAAACATGAGAATGACATGGCTTTTTTTTCTTTTGCTTTTGAGTTAGTGGTCAGGGTAAGGGAGGGGTTGTGGATAATGTTAGCTTGTCCAAAACGAAAAAAACATTAAATAAAATTAATTTTACAAGTCACAGACTGAAATTAATAAAAATTAATATAGAATAAAAATAAAATCATACAACAACATTACCTGTCACGTTTTTTTTAGCGAATAAAAGTTACACTTAACTTTCAGTTATATATATATATATATATATATATATATATATATATTGGTTTCCATTATTTTGTTTTGTTTGGTTTATTTTGTTTTACGGCATATCAACCTCAGTGGGTCATTTAATGCCGACCAAGTTTTGAAATAAATTCATTCTTAATGGATAATCAAATTTTGTTCATCAACTCATGTTTTTCTATTCAAACCATAGATGGGACCCTAACAGGTACTACCACTCCGGGTCAGAGTGGACCAGGGAGCAATTGTGATGAAGGGGTGCTCCACATTCCCCAAACCTCCAAAACTGAAACCTCACCATCAGATAGAGTTTAACGTCATTCCCAGGACATGTAGACCCGCAGCCACCGCCTTCTAGCACCCATATGATAAAAAGGGGTTGGGGCTTGCCATAAGGGCAATAGGGTTGGGAAAATCATATAGGTGCTAGGGCTTGACGTGGTTAGTCGATTGATCGGAGGGGGCCTCTCCGACAGCCCGTCTAGCTCAAGATAGGGCCAAAGTGGGGTATTGCATGTCATAAACTGCTCATCCACCCGGGCTCTATCCTTAAGCATCACGGGTCGCCACCCACGGCCAACAGGTGGACCCATTGGGGGAGTTTTACCCCTCTGCAGAGGTGCAGTCTGTGCATTCTACCGTCCCAGCCGACAGGGCGGCCATTATTTTGTACTCTTATAAAAGAAGTTTAAATTTCGGGCGCCATTTTCTTCCAAGCCCGAGGTAAGAGGAGTTTCATTTTTCTTTCTTTATATCACATTTTTTTTTCTTTGTCTTTTTTCTCTGTCATTATTGTTGGCCAACAAAATGCAATTAAAACTGTTTATGATATAGAAAATGCAGAACATCCGCAGACAGTAGGAAGTTTTTTTTATTTATTTATCAGAATTACAAATCAGGAAATACATAAATGAACGGTAATAAAATATTTGTAGTAAAATTTTAAGTAAGAATATTTTTCAAAGTTGAATATTTCGCAAAGTTTATTCAGGTATAAATAAATAAGTAAGTAAAAAAAATTTTAAAAAATAAAAAAAATAAATAAAATAAAAAAACAAAGAAAAAACATTTAAAATCAGAATATACAATGAGACGATATTTATAACTTTTCTTTTCAACGCCAACGAATCTTTTCTCTGAATTTTTGAAAAGAAGTTTTCTATCCGATAAAATATTACTTGTGTTCCGACAAAATACAACCGTTATCATCTTGCAACTGTTACATACTCCGCCCTGTCGGCTGGGGCGTAAGAATGCACCGACTGCACCTCTGCAGAGGGGTAAGACTCCCTCAATGGGGCCACCTGTTGGCCGTGGGTGGCGACCCATGATGCTTAAGGATAGAACCCAGGTGGATGAGCAGTTCATGACATGCAATACTCCACTTTGGCCCTATCTTGGGCTAGACGGGCGGTCGGAGAGGCCCCCTCCGATCAATCGGCTGGTCACGTCAAGCCCTAGCACCTATATGATTTTCCCAACCCTATTGCCCTTATGGCAAGCCCCAACCCCTTTTATCATATGGGTGCTAGAAGGCGGTGGCTGCGGGTCTACATGTCCTGGGAATTACCTTAAACTCTATCTAATGGTGAGGTTCCAGTTCTGGAAGTTTGGGGAATGTGGAGCACCCCTTCATCACCATTGCTCCCTGGTCCACTCTGACCCGGAGTGGTAGTACCTGTTAGGGTTCCATCTATGGGTTAAATAGAAAAATGTATTTATAAAAAAATTGTATTATCCATTAAGAATTGATTTATTTCAAAACTTTATTGGCATTAAATGACCCACTGAGGTTGATATACCGTTAAAAAAAAAGTTACATACTGACGTTTTCACAGTACCAAATTAGGATATAATGTTGTATACCCTTTTCTTACTTCTTACTCTGGTCGTCTTTTCTTCTGGCCGGCTTTGCTATTCTGATCGTCTAACATCTTGGTCTGGTCTCTTCTAAAGTCTGGACTCTCCCTGGGGACTTTGGGTCAGGTTTCTGTTGGGGATTTCTCTTTATCAGAAGCCCTGTGTTATTGTTAGTTTTTAGGTAATAAACACAAGACTTCGATTTACGTTGATGTTACTTTATTTGTAAATCCCCAAACCAGACGTCTGCGCAGATCCTTACATCTTGCTAGCTCGGCTTCTAACTTCTAACTGACTTAAACTTACTATATCCTTAAACCGGAAGACAGGGTTTTCCATGCCTTCCGGTTCTCACGATCCATCCCCGCAAGGCAAGGTGAGAGGGAGGTCAAGCGCCGTCAAACACTCTCAACGCCATCAGCTGCACTAATCGCCATTATGATTTCTACACTACCTTATAAAAGTCTTAGGAATCCAATAATTATGTAACAGCAACTATCTCTGGTTAAAAAATGAGACCGCCCAAGTGAGTGTCGCTACCTCACCTAAATAATGAGCGATTTCGTTTTTATTTTATAAAAAGAAAGGGAAGAAAAGGGACATGCTAATCAAAAAAATATAATAAGAAAGAAAGAAAGACAGAGAGTAGGGAAAAGTTAGAGAGAAGTGGTGAGCGCGCAGAAGTGATAGCGCTAATCTGTTTCAATCGTACATAATGAAAAGATTAAAAGAAGTAAAGAAATACAAAGAAAGAAAGGTAAGAAAAAGGACATGCTACACAGAAAAAAAATGATAAAAAGAAATAAAGAAAGAACGGAGTAGGGGAATAATAGAGAGAGGGAGGGAGTGAGCGGAAGCAATAGCTTTAATCTGTTTCAATCGAATAATAATGTAAATATGAAAATAAATAAATAAATAGAGGGAGAGAGTTAAATCAGTGTTATTATACTTTTTACATATTGAATTATTTACAGTAGCTCTTAAGTAAACATATCAAATGTTGTAATAATTGAATTATCAAACTGTGGTATATCAACAAGTTCGGGTAGGTTGTATTACGATTTTTCGGACTGTTGTCCTCATCTTTATTGTTATATGCACAATGTTTCGGCCGATGTGCTTTCCGGTCTTCTTTGGGTGTTTCTTGTGATGTTGGGACTATTATTGTCCTTATCTTTATTGTTATGTACACAACGTTTTGGTGGATAGGCCTTCCGGTCTTCAAGTGTTTCTTGTAGACTCTTTTTAGATGAGGCTTGATAATTTATATTATTTAGATTTTTGGGGACTGTTGTCCTCATCTTTATTATTATGTACACAGCGTTTCGACGGATGTGCCTTCCGATCGTCTTCAGGTGTTTCTGGTGAATTTTTTTAGATGAAGCTTGATGATTTGTATTTTTTAGATTTTTGGGGACTCTTGTCCTCATCTTTATTATTATTATTATTATTATTATTATTATTATTATTATTATTATTATTATATACGCAACGTTTCGATCGATGTGCCTTCCGATCATCTTCAGGTGTTTCTTGTGAAATCTTTTAAGATGAGGCTTGATAATCTATATTATTTAGATTTTTGGGGACTGTTATCCTTATCTTTATTATTATTATTATTATTATTATTATTATTATTATATAAGCAGCGTTTCAACCGATGCGCCTTCCAATCCTCTTCAGGTGTTTTTGTGAAATCATTTTAGATGAGGCTTGATAATTTGTATTATTTAGATTTTGGGGACTCTTGTCCTCATCTTTATTATTATATACACAATATTTCGACCGATGCACCTTCCAGTCATCTTCAGGTGTTTCTTCTGAAATCTTTTTAGATGAGGCTTGATAATTTGTATAATTTAGATTTTTGTGACTCTTGTCCTCATCTTTATTATTATATACACAATATTTCGACCGATGCGCCTTCCAGTCATCTTCAGGTGTTCTGAAATCTTTTTAGATGAGGCTTGATAATTTGTGTTATTTAGATTTTTTGGACTGTTGTTCTCATCTTTATTATTATATACTCCACGTTTCGGCCGATGTGTCTTCTAGTCTTCTTCAGAAGAACCTGTGTTTGCAGCGTGATTTGATTGTAAGTCAGGGAACTAGCTCTCAGATAAATAGAGTTTGTGGTAACGTTTGAATTTTTGTTATGAACAGAACTTCATCTAAATTTCTCTCGGTTCTTTATGACACCTTTTTTTTAGGGTAAAACCCAAAAGCCCAGATAAACGAAAAAAAAAATTTTTTTTTAGAATATTGACATTTTTCTCTTGTTCGATAAATCAACAAAACGACCCCCCTCCAGCCCCAACCATACTAACCTGGTTTTTTTCTGCTTTTTTGGTAGATTTAATCTTTTTACATCTAAGAATGAAATCATCATATTATTTTGTTGTTGTTGTTGTTTTTGGCACATTTTCTTTTTTTTTTTTTTAAAGTTTTACTTGCTTTTTTTTTTTGCTTTTCTTTTCTTTTTTTCTTTTTTTTTCTGAGGTCGTGAATATTTAATTCCTTTGACAAATGCATATGACAAAATTTAACGATGACAGTTGCGTGACTTTAAGAACTAACTGCGACATGAAAACACCAAAATACAGTCATATATACATACATATATATATATATATATATATATATATATATATATATATATATATATATATATATATGCATGTATATATATATATATGTATATTTATATGCATATATATATAATATATATATATATATATATATATATATATGCATATATATAATTTATATGCATATATATATTTATATGCATATATATTTATATGCATATATATATATATATTATTTATATGCATATATATATATTATATATATTTTATATGCATATATATATGTATATTTATATTCATGTATATATGTATATATTATATATATATATATATATGCATATATATATATATAATATATATATATATATATATATATATATATATATATATTTGTATATTTGTATATGTTAAGTATTAACTTACCGGTGGGTATAAAGAACGATCGTTGGAAGCGCACAATATCCAGAGGTTAATGTTGAGAAAAAACAAATACAAAGTGCTCAATACAATGTAGAGCATAAATTTATTTTAACAATGAAAAAGGAGTAACCTACTCGAGTTTCATCGATTGATTCTTCAGGGTTACTTTAAATTAATCGAGTTTTCGATTAATCTTAGGTGTTATAAACATGCCCGTTGTTATAAACATGCTCGATTAATTTATAGTAACCCTGAAGAATCAATCGATGAAACTCGAGTAGGTTACTCCTTTCCATTGTTAGAATATAATATATATATATATAATATATATATATATATATATATAGAGAGAGAGAGAGAGATGCATTTACATATTATATATATATATATGTGTGTGTGTGTGTGTATACAGAATGAGAGATAGAAATGTGTATACACCACACACACACACAACATATATATATATATATATATAATATATATATATATATATATATATTTATATATATGTGTTAAGAGAAGGAAATGAATCCGACGATATACGTGTATAGATAGAAGGGTATGAAAACACACCATGCTGTTAAAAAGAAAAAAAATTATGAATATCGTTTTTAGATGTAAATGTTTTTAATACGGACTCATCAAGAGAGAAGCAGACCTAATTTTTATTTTGCTCTGATGATAATTTTTTATAAATCGAAATTTTGCCATTATTAGCAATGAAAAATATTTATATATACTAGCAAATATATGCACACTCCGGGTGCAAGTATTTAAGTTTTAATTTAATAAAATATTGTATTAAATTAGAAAGGCTAATGAAACTAAATAAGAATATTGATAAAAAGATTTGAAACAGAGGGGGGTATGATAAAAGATTTGAAACAGAGGGAGTATAATAAAAGATTTGAAACAGAGGGAGTATAATAAAAAATGGAACAACTGAAACTTACTCTTCCATCACTCTCGTCTTTTATTGTTATTTTTTCTAATTTAAGTATTTAGTTAAAAGAGAAAGTAAATAATAAAATGACAGTTATTTTATCTTGTTAATGGATTTCATTTAAGATTCATTGAAGAGATTTTTGCTTATATTCATTAAAATAAAACCCAACAGTTAGAAATCAATAATACTAAGCACATATTTATTAAATTCGATTTTTTAATATTAATATGCAAATTAGCCTTCCCGTTTACACTGTAAACCGCTATTTTTTTGTATATATAAATATAATCGCATGTTGTCAGTATGTAGTCATAGTTAACAGTATTAATAATGTAAAACAATTTTATTAATAATTGAGGTTAAATAAAAATAAAATCATGGAGAATGTGATGTCAATAACTAAGAGAATTGTGACTTGAGTAGGAATATAGTTTCGGTTACAGACAGAAAAACACATAATCTCCATTATAATAAGATATTCATTTTAACAGCATTGTGTGTTATCATACCCTTTTATCTAACTCTCTCTCTCTCTCTCTCTCTCTATGTATATATATATATATATATATATATATATATATGTATATATATAAGTATAGATAAAAGTATATGAAAACACACAATGCTATTAAAATGAATATGTTCTATATTATATCCATAGCTAATAGTGAACCATCTTTCGATTTATAAAAATCATCTTCAGAGTTTGTTTTTTTCTTTCTGATTATTTAACTCGTACCCCACTTGTACGGGTTAGGCACAAGGCCCTATTAAAGTGGGGCCACCGACAAACCGAAACTCATGGGTTGCAGGTGGAAAAAACAAGCTCTGAAGATGATTTTTATAAATCGGAATAGTGTTCAATATTAGCTATGAATATGTTATAAAATGTTTTCATTTTAACAGCATATTGTGCGTTTTCATATCCTTTTATCTATACTTATACCGTCGGATTCATTTCCTTTCGCTTAATTTATATATATATATATATATATATATATATATATATCAATTTTCGTCGAAATAAATTTATTATGGGATTATTGTATTGAGTTCTTCCTTTATTGATAAATATTGCTCTGTATATAATCTAAAAGGTTATTTTACATTGAGCTCTCTTCAGTGATTTAATGATTCACTGTATTCATACATACTGGATCATCAATATTAGTACAGTGGATCTTGAAATCACATTTAGAATCATCCCTTACTACCAAGTTTTGGATAAATCTCATATATATATATATATATATGAAATGTTCAAACGATGTGTTTGAAATGGCGAAAGCCGACAATTTGTTTGGAGATTATGTGCTTAATTAAAGTCATACCTAATTTGTTAATTGATTAATTATAATTAAATGAATTAGGCGTGCATATCGGTTTACATGTAAAGCGTAAATAACGAGAAAAAGTCGATCTCTGTATGTACATTTCAGCCCATTAGGCCTCATCAGCAGAGCTATAGACAGGGCAGTGCTTTGTGCGCGATTCGAACCCTACCGTCAGGCTGACAGGCGGACATTCTAACCACTGCACTCGCTGGCTTCCCCAGAATTTCTCGTTCATTTTTAAACTGGTATGTATATCGCACTTTTTGGGTGACTTATGGCACGACAGTATGAAGTAGTCAAACAATGTGTTTGAAAATGGCGAAATCTCCCACAATTGGTCGGCCTTCGCCATTTTCAAACATTGTTTGACTACTTCATATATATATATATATATATATATATATATATTATATATATATATATTATATATATACCAAGAAGATAAATCTATATGACCGGTGTCTTTTAATTCTTGTTTCTTTATATTTTTCTTCCGATTCTTTAGTTAAAATTTCACCATCTTTAAAAAATAAAAGTTGGTTACTTTTTTGTTTTTCATTTATTCATTTTTCGTTTCTGACATTTCATAAATTGTAAAACTGGTTATAAAAATCATTTTATGTTTTCTTTTTAAACGCGACTGAATTCTTTAGAGTAATCTTTGACTGATATCGAATGAAAAATTAAACTTGAAACTTTCTTCATTTGTTCTTCACTTTTTGCAACCCTTTTTTTAAAAGTCACTTGTAGCGGAAGTGAAAGGCAGGATGAACTTCCGGTTAACTTTAATGAGTCTGTTTCTCAATACTTACGGATGAAATGATTCGAAAGAAAACGACTATCACGTCTTTCCCTTCGAAAACCCGGGCCGAATCAGATTTCTAAACTAACTATTTCCACGTCTCTCTTGACCGGAGGTCAGTTGGAGTCATCCAAAATGCCAATTATAACCCAACGGTTATGGAAATCTACCTGCCTCCTATTTTAAATCTAACGAACTTTATTTTAAACAAACTACAGGGTCTGCTCACAATTTATGATTCTCATAAATTGTAACACTAATCCAGATCACAGTTAAACTGGGAGTAATGGCAATGAAGGTGTACTCCACACAAACCAGATCTGGAGCTTGACAAAAAATTAATAGAAATAATTGTAAAAATAAAAATAAAAAAGGTAATTTTAAATATACATTAGAATGAAATTGTTATAACCGAAATCACCAAATTTCCCCAGTTGCAAAAGTCACATGACACAGTTTTTTGCCAGCAACACTATCAGAGTAGTCCTTGCACACTCAGTCAAAAGTTCACCCGTTTAACGTACCCCTATCTTCACGTTAAGAAGATCAAAACTCAACTGTCCGGAGTGCGGGAAAGTAGGTATTAAATATTAATTAACTCCCCCCACCACCAAGACCTTACATCCGGCATATATCTAGAGGCGCGTGGTCTAATGGTTAGAGTCGTAGGGAATGGACTCGTCAACGCGAGTTCAGTTCCTGGTCGAAGCTGTTGGCATTTCACATGGCGCTAATACGATTGGGAAAGGTAAGAATCCAATTTTCCCTCCAGCTATGGGTAAATAGCTGTGTAGACTAACTCTTTAACCATGGCTAGATAACCAGTCTAGGAGAAGGAAAACTCTGAATTCAAATCTGTTAAACTCCGCTTATGAAATTGACCGTGTGTCGCATCCTGCTAGTGTGGAGGGGTTGGTAAATATATATATCCGGCATAATAACAGTCAGCCCTGCTCGACCAGTGCGAAATTTGCATATTCAACAGGGGTGACAGTAGTCTGGCTATCAGCCGCTCCTCATGACGAGGAGGCTGCGAGTTCAATATCTGTAGTCACTGGCTACACTCACCCCACGCGCAGGCCAGACATAAAAGGGCGCACTTAATTCTTAGAGGCAGGGAATCGTGTAGTTCACATAGACTCATCAACATTATCATTGACTAGTGTTCATAATGAAATGCCAATTAGAATCCTTCCTAAAGAGAATCGTCAATATAATCGTGAAATATTGTTATTTTGTATACAAATTCTAAATATACAAATTATATCCACTACATATATAAGTGTGTATGAAAAAACTGTTTTACTTCTGTGTTTTCATGTTTGGTCTAATGTTTAAGGATTTGTTTGTTTGGTTTTAATTTTGTTTTATTTTTTATTTATTATCATTGTTATGGTGGTGTTGTTTTTTGTATTTTCTTAAACCTGTAAATTTCGTGAAGAGACAAAAAAAAGTTTAACACATTTTGCTTTTATGGACACCATTATTATCAATATCATCATTATGTTAACTGTGACTAACACATGTATTTTGTTTTTTGTTTTTTCTTTTTATTCTGCGAAGAAAAAAGCGTCCATTAAACGGAATCTGTCCTAAGTGAAATAAGAAGAAGAAGAAGAAGAAGAAGAAGAAGAAGAAGAAGAAGAAGAAGAAGAAGAAGAAGAAGAAAAGATGAATAAGTAGAAAAGAAAAGGAAAACAACGAAGGAGTAAAAGGAAAACGAATAAAAGAAGAAGAAGAAGAAGAAGAAGAAGAAGAAGAAGAAGAAGAAGAAGAAGAAGAAGAAGAAAAAGAAGAAGAAGAAGAAGAAGAAGGAGGAGGAGGAGGAGGAGGAGGAGAGGAAAAACGATGAATAAGTAGCAAAGAAAAAGAAAGAAAAAACGAAGAAGTAGAAGTAAAAATAAATAAAAATTGATAATTGTTCATTGTTAAATGATTATATGATATCGCATTCGAAAAAGAAAAAAAAAAGAATGAAAAAATATTGACGAAGTAATAGAAGAAAGATTAGCTTTTGCACTCCCAGAATGCATCTCTTCATGTATATATATACACACACACACACACACACACACACACACACATATATATATATATATATATATATATATATATATATATAATATATTATATATATATACACTAGAAGCTATATATATATATATAAAAATCTCATTTATATATAATAATATATATATATAATATATATATTAACATTAAAAAGCTCATTATATATATATATATATTATATATATATATACATATATACATATTAAAAAGCTCATTATATATATATATATATATATATATATATATATATATATATATATATATATATGTTAAATATAAAATGCTAAATACAGCTATTCATTCCTTGGATTACTGTTCCATCGGGAACGTAAAAGTTTAACGTGTCGCTCTACTCCTTCCTAAATAGAAGCATCAATATCATCAGGGACAGCAGTTAACTATAAAATGCTAAATAGAATCCATCCCTCCTTCTTAAATAGAAGCATCAATATCATCATGGACAGCTATTAACTATGAAATGCTAATTAAAATCCTTCAGTCCTTCCTAAATCAAAGCAATCGTGGACTGCTATTAACTGTGAAATGCTAAATAGAGCCCTTTACCCGATCCTAAATAGAAGCCTAAATATCATTATGGACAGCAGTTCACAATAAAATGCTAACTAGAATCGTTCACCCATATCCTAAATAGAAGCAACATAGACTGCTGTCATGAAATTCCAATTAGAATATTTCACTCCTTGCTAAACAGCAGCATAAATATCATCATGGACAGCTGTTAAATAACAAAATGTTAAATAGATTCCTTCACTCCTTCCTAAATAGAAGCAGCAATATCATAATGGACTGCTCTTATCTATGAAATACCAATAGGTAGTTAACATTTAGAAGGATTGAAGCATCAGTATCATCATGGATTACTGTTCCATCCAGAACCTAACAGTTTAACTGGAATCCTTCAATCCTTCCTAGATAGAAGTATCAATATCATCATGGACAGCTGTTAACTATAAAATGCTAATTAGAATCGTTTACCCCTTCGTAAACAGAAGCCTGACTATCATCAGGGACAGCTGTTAACTATAGAATACTAAATAGAATATTTCACTTCTTGCTAAATAGAAGAATCAATATCATCATGGACAGCTGTTAAATTTTAAAAAATCTAAATAGATTCCTTCACTCCTTCCTAAATAGAAGCAGCAATGTCATAATGGACTGCTCTTATCTATGAAATGCCAATTGGCAGTCAAAATTTAGGAGGATTGAAGCACCAGTATCATCATGGATTACTGTTCCATTTTAATGTGTCGCCCCAGAAAGAGATAAATCTTAGCGAATAATAAAAAGAAATCGAGCAAATTTTGTTTTGCATTCCTATCATCTTACTCAGTCGTGTGAATGTTTGCAATATTATTTTAAGGGTCTCAGATAGTTTATTCTTATCAAAAAAATGGGGGGGTATTATTTGCATTTACCAAATGTGGGTGACTGGGGGGGGGGGGTTGAGAGGAGGGCGAAGACGGCGTGACACGCGCCCACGCTCGACTGAGACTCTGGTAGAATGCTGACAGCCGGGTCCTTTTCCTTCTCGGCGGGCGCCAAACGAGAACCAACATGAAAGAAGGAAACTTGTTTTGTCACACACTTTAACTTCTTAATGACATTAAATGTTGTCACGCAGTTCTGATAACAATGGTATCTTTCTATAAATGTCTAAACACTTGGAAAATAATTTCTCGGCAATTCCCACACACAGGCACACACAAGATAATACATTTTTATCTTTTCCATTTTTCGATTCAACTAGTTAAACCATTGGGCGAACTTGTGTCATATCCTATTGCTAGCTAGCTGGTTGGCTATGTTTTAGAGGCCTCTCATTATTAGCAAACTAATCTTGCACATCCATTGCGACTATGGACAGCAATTAACTAAAAAATGCCGATTAGAATTCGTCACTTCTTCCTGAATAGAAGCATCAATATCATCATGGACAGCTGTTAACTATAAAATGCTAATTAGAACCTTTCACACACCCCTAAATAGAAGTATCAATATCATCATGGACAGCTGTTAACTATGACATGCTAATTAGAATCCTTCACTCCTTCCTGAATGACAACTGGTAACTATAAAATGCTAATGAGAACCCTTCATTCTTTCCTAGATAGAAGCATCATTATCATCATGGACGGCTGTTAGCTGATTGACATTAAACGTTGTCACGCAGTTCTGATAACAATGGCATCTTTCTATAAATGTCTAAACACTTGGAAACTTTTTCCCGGCAATCCCCCCCACACACACACACACAGGCACACAAGATAATAATCTTAATAAAATGGAGAATTAACAATGTTTCTTTGAATGTTTGAGATAAGGCTTGATGATTAGTATTGTCTACGTTATTCGGACTATTGTCCTCATCTTCATTGTTATCTGTACAAAGTTTCGGCCTATATGCCCCCACACAGGCACACACAAGATAATACATTTTTATCTTTTCCATTTTTCGATTCAACTAGTTAAACCATTGGCGCGACCTTGTGTCATATCCTATTGGTAGCTATCTGGTTGGCTATGTTTTAGAGGCCTCTCATTATAGTATAATGGTTAGCAAGCTAGTCTTGCACATCCATTACGACTATGGACAGTAGTTGACTATAAAATGCTGATTAGAATTATTCACTCCTTCCTGAATAGAAGCATCAATATCATCATGGACTACTGTTAGATATAAAATGCTGATTAGAATCCCTCACTACTTAAATAGAATGATCAATATCATCATGGACAGCTGTTAACTATAAAATGCTAATTAGAATCCTCCACTACTTCCTAAATAGAAGCATCAATATCATCATGAACAGCTGTTAACTATGACATGCTAAATATAAACATTCATCCCTTCCTAAATAGAAGCATCAATATAATCATGGACAGCTGTTAACTATGAAATGATTAGAATCCTTCACTCCTTCCTAAATAGAAGGATCAATATCATCATGGACAGCTGTTAGCTATGAAATGCTAAATATAATCCTCCACCCCTCTCTAAATAGAAGGATCAATATCATCATGGAAAGCTGTTAACTTTGAAATGCTATTTAGAATCCTTCACTCCTTCCTAAATAGAAGCATCAATATCATCATGGACATGTGTTGAATATGAAATGCTGATTAGAATCCCTAACTCCTTCCTAGATAGAAGTATCAATATCATTATGGACTGTTGTTAACTATAAAATGAAAACCAGTATCATTCCCCCTTCCTAAATAGAAGCCTAAATATCATCATGGACGACTGTTAACTATAAAATGTTTATTAGAACCCTTTTCTCCTTCCTGAATAGAAGCATCAATATCATCATGGATAATTAATAACTATGAAATGCTAATTAGAATCCTTCACTCCTTCCTAAATAGAAGCATCGATATCATCATGGACAACTGTTAAATATGACCTACTAAATATAATTCTTCACCCCTTCCTAAATAAAAGCCTAAATATCATCATGGACAACTGGTAACTATAAAATGCTAATGGGAACCCTTCACTCCTTCCTAAATAGAAGGATCAATATCATCATGGACTGCTGTTAGCTGAATGACATTAAATTGTTGTCACGCAGTTCTGATAAAAATGGCATATTTCTATAAATGTCTTAACACTTGGAAACTTTTTCCCGGCAATTCCCCCCCCCCCCCCGACACACACACACACACACAGGCACACAAGATAATAATCTTATTATAATGGAGATTGTGTGTTTTTCTATCTGTAACCAAAACTACATTACAACTCAACAAACAAGTCCCTTTGTTATTTTACATCACATTCTCCATGATTTTATTTTTTATTTAACCCTAAATTATTAATCAAATTGTTTTACATTATTAATATATGGTGCCAATGTATCTCCTTGTAGGACTCCAGCGGCGATGTCAAAGAAATCTGTGTCACCATCAGGTGAGCATGCCTAGACTACGTACTCAGAACATCATTAGATACCATAAAAGAAAAAGGTTTCACACTGAAAAAGGCAAGAAGCAGGCGATATCCCGCACAAACAGTCACAGATGCAGACTATGCTGATGACCTTGCACTTCTTGCAGATACACCGGCACAGGCTGTCACTACTACATAACTTGGAGGAGGCAGCAGAAAATATCGGCCTCTATATGAATTTCAGTAAAACGGAGTTCATGAGTTTCAAAAAGAAAGGAAACATCTCCACACTCAACGGCATGCCTCTCAAGCCAGTAGAACAATTCACGTACCTAGGTAGTAATATCTCATCCACAGAAAGTGATGTTAATACACGAATAGCAAAGGCATGGTCGGCCACAAACAAATTATCAGTCATATGGAGGTCCGATCTCCCTGACAAGGTAAAGCGATGGTTCTTCCAGGCTGTGGTTGTATCAGTGCTGCTATATGGTTGCACCACTTGGACCCTAACGAAGCGTCTTCAGAATAAGGTAGATGGAACCTGCACAAGAATGCTGCGTGCAGTCTTGAACAAGTCGTGGAAGCAGCACCCCACGAGGAGGCAGCTGTACGGTCACTTGCCCCCATCTCACAAACTATTCGAGTGAGACGGACTAGGCATGCAAGGACGAGCTCATAGGCGACGTTCTCCTGTGGAAGCCAACACATGGACATGCAGGTGTGGGGCGCCCGGCAAGGACCTACATTGACCAAATATGCAATGATGTTGGTTGCTCCGCAGAGGACCTCCCAGGTGCAATGAATGATAGGGAAGGTTGGTGAGAGATTGTCATGGATACCCGTGCTGCATGCGCGGCATGATGATGATGATGATGGCATCATTAATACTATTGACCATATCATAGAAGCATCAATATCATCATGGACTGCTGTTAGCTTAATGATATTAAATTGTTCACGCTGTTCTGATAACAATGGTATATTTCTATAAATGTCTAAACACTTCGAAAACCATTTCTCGGCAATTCCCGTCCTTCGGTACGGGGTCCGGTGTGCTTCGGCCACTGGACCTGTGTGTTCAATTAATAGCGTCGGTCCCAGGGAGCTATCCCCACAGGCAATACCTGTCCACTTGGGGGCGGGGCTGCGTTTATTGCCCAGCGCCTGAGGCTCCCACCTTGAGGGGGAATGCCGAAGAGATCGACGCAATTTTTGTTCTTTCCCACCCATGAGCTTCGGCTTGTGGGTAGGACCACATTAAAGTGAGGCCTTGTGCCCAGCCGATACAAGTGGGAAAAAAGGCAAATACCCATTTCTCGGCAATTCCCCCACACACAGGCACACGGGATTATCATCTTATTCAATAATTGTTTGTTCTTTCTTTTCCATTTTTTCGATTCAACTGGTTTCCCCGTTTGTACAATCTTGTGTCACATCCTATCCGTAGCTATCTGGTTGAGTATGTTTTATGGGCTTCCCATAATAGTGCCCCGCAATTAGTCCCGCACATCCATTACTACTGAAATAACGAGTTCAATCCTCGCTGGATGCCCCATAACCGCAATCTCGTGTTATAATCATGGTTAATTTTCTTTGTTATAATTTTCGATTCAACTGGTTTCCATATTTGTGCAACCTTGTGTCACATCCTAACTGTAGCGACTTGGTTGGGTATGTTTTATGGGTATTTCATCATGGAGTAATTGTTTACAAGCTAATCTCGCACATAGACTAGCAGGACCTGTCTATATACCACAGTATGATGATCTAATTATTACAACGTTTGATATGTTTACCTAAGAGCTATTTCAAAATACTTCAATATGTAAAATGTATTATAATCTTGATTTAACTTTCTCGTACACTTTTTTATTTATCTATTTCTTTTCTTATTATTTCTCTGAATGTTTGAGATGAGGCTTGATGATTAGTATTATCTGCGTTATTCGGACTATTGTCCTCATCTTCATTGTTATTTGTACAACGTTTCGGCCGATATACCTACGGCCTTCTTCAGGTATTTCTTGTCGGACTCGGGAATAAATAAAGGGTTAGGTTCAAAGTTCCGTGATGGCTACCGAATACGACAAGAAAGTTCCCGAGTTCGAAAAGAAGGTTCCCGAGTCCGAGAAGGTTCCCGAGTCCGACAAGAAATACCTGAAGAAGGCCGGAGGGTATATCGACCGAAACGTTGTACAAATAACAATGAAGATGGGGAAAATAATCCGAACAACGCAGATAATACTATTCTTTTCTTATGTTCGACTGAAACAAATTAGCACTATCGACCCCCTCTATTTTTCTCCTACATTCTTTCTTATTTTATTTTTTCTGTACAACATGTCCTTTTTCTTTCCTTTCTTTCTGTATAATATAACCGGAATAATCCATTTATTTAGCCGAGGCTACAAATTTACAAAGTCAG
This sequence comes from Doryteuthis pealeii, assembly GCA_023376005.1. NCBI lineage: Eukaryota > Metazoa > Mollusca > Cephalopoda > Myopsida > Loliginidae > Doryteuthis > Doryteuthis pealeii. Next base: position 43,011,540 of record CM042180.1, on the reverse strand, counting down.
AAGAAAAGATATATAATTATATGTTATTCTCTTTCACCATTTTCTGTTTGCCACCTTTGAGCAATAATAATGAAGATTTGATTAATATTCTTGAAGATAATTAAATAAAATAAAATCTAAATATTAACATCATGGATCTTTTTCTACATTTGAAATAAAACACTAATTTTTCTTTTCAGAATGTCTGTGCACTTTTTTCTCACGACACCCCTCCGCTCCCGGTCTTTTGTTCATAGTGATTTTAATGGGACATCCTACTAGGATCCAAGTCACGTTTCAGTTATAATGAACCTGCGAGAATAGCTTTTTGTCCCCTCACTTTATATCCAGGTGACGCCGGGTAGCCACTTCTAGTATCTAATAAAGAAAGAAGAATAAACATTAATAATGTTTCTCTGAATGTTTGAGATGAGGCTTGAGGATTAGTATTGTCTACGTTATTCGGACTATTTTCCTCATCTTTATTGTTATCTGTACAACGTTTCGGTCGATATGCCCTCCGGCCTTCTTCAGGTATTTCTTTTCGGACTCAGGAACCTTCTTTTCGAACTCGGGAACATTCTTGTCGTAATCGAGAGCCATCACGGAACTTCGAACCTAACCCTTTATTTAGTCCACAGGGGTATCCTGTTCTCATTCCGCTAACCATAGCTGGGGTAGGAGTTGTGTTAATTATTTTTCTATGTTACTGCCTCTACTCAGGATTGAACTCGGAATCCAGAGATAACTGTCACTTAGAACCGTCTTCTTCCGTGATGGCTCCCGATTACGACAAGAAGGTTTCCGAGTTCGAAAAGAAGGTCCCCTAGTCCGACAAGAAATACATGAAGAAGGCCGGAGGGCATATCGGCCGAAACGTTGTACAGATAACAATGAAGATGAGGACAATAGTCCGAATAACGCAGACAATACTAATTAACAATGTTATTCTGCTTTGAGTTTTCAAATTTCATTATTTACTGTTTTCTGCCTTCATTTTTATTTCATGGCGATTTTATTGATTTTTTTATTTTATTTGTTTATTTATTTTGTGAGAAGATAGTTTCCCATCAAATTTAAAGGAAACCTTTCATAGCTTCAAAGAATTCTCTCTCTTCAAAAGCTTTTAGTTACGACGTTTTCATTTCTCTTCTCAAAATAAGAACTAATTTTCTTTTTTTTTATAAAAAACAACAACAAAACTATTAACATAGGTTATTAGATATTTTAGTCTAAATAAATGTTTTATCTAAATTAAAAAGGCTAATTATTTTTTGTTAGTTTTTGTTTGGCGCGTTGATCCCCCATATTGTGAACAATAACTTTTCTCCGTAATTTTTTTTGGGGGGTGGGTGTAGAAATTAATTTTACATTTTTGGAAAGATGATTCAATGGTGGAACATATGAACAACCAAAAAATGTTTTTAGTGATGTCGGTAGTAGGACGTCTTACATTGTGAAACTTGGGTCTAGTAAATAAGAAAAAAATATTTATCCTTCTTTTTTCTTTATTTTATCTAATAAAGAAAGCAGAATAAACAATAGACAAAAAGTTTTTTTTTCATAGTGATTTTAATGAGAGGCCTCCTACCAGGATCCAAGTCACGAATTATTGTGAACAATATCTTTCTCCATATTTTTTTTTTAGAAAATGAATTTTACATTTTTGGAAAGATGATTCAATGGCGGAACATATGAACAACTGTTACATAATCTATGCGGTTGCATAAGATTATTGTCAATCCCCTGTATTTCTAAAGGGATGGCCCTTTTCATACCACGGGCGGGACTTTCCATGGAAGATTACAGAAAGCCCGCGAAATAAGTAAAGCCACGTGGGAACTGGTTGGGTCCTCAGTTTTCAGTTAGACGTCGGACAGATAAGGTTTTTTTGCCTTAGCTGAAGCTCACTGCATACACGCGTTATGTTAGTCAGATATTTAGTTACATGAAATGTTTAGTTAAGGAAATAAAAGCTTAAGAAAAATAACACGGTCTTGTGATTAATGGATGTCTTGGTAACAGGACTGATCTAGAAGAAATGAGTTGAGTGCGACCGAACATCAAGACGCTGCCTAAGATGTTAGAAGAAGACGTAAGATAGAAAAGATGAACCATAGAAGAATAGAAGAAAGTAAAGAAGTAATGAGAAGGGTATACAACACAACCAAAAAATTGATATTATCGTGATGTCGGTAGTAGGACGTCTTACATTGTGAAACTTAAGTCTCGTAAATAGGAAAAACATATTTGTCCTTTTTTCTTTATTTCATATAATAAAGAAAGCAGAATAAACATTAACAATCTTATCTTGCTTTGAGTTTTCAAATCTCACCATTTTCTATTTGCTGCCTTCATTTTGTTTTATAGTAATTTTATTCATTTAATTTATCTATTTATTTTATTTGTGAGAAGATATTTTCAAATCTAAAGGAAACCTTTCATAGCTTCAAAGAATTCTCTCTCTTCAAAAGCTTTTAGTGACGACGTTTTGATTTCTCTTCTCCAAATACGACGTAATTTTCTTTCTTTTATATCCAATAAATCCAACGTATTAATATAGACAGACCTGTTCAATATCAAACAATTCAGATCTGCAAGACAAATCAAACGCGTGCTGGTGCGTGAACTCATATATTAAATAGGACTCAGCCTTCCTGGAATACAACCACCAAGACGCACAAGAAATGGATGTTAAGTGTCAAATTTCAATTTATTTAATTCAATATTTCGGAACCATGACATTCCTTTATCAAGATAATCTAGACTGACTGTTTCATGTAGCTTTTTGCGCCTTTATAGCTAGGATTGCTGGTCGTTAAAAATTAGTTTTTACTCTCGTCCTTTTTTCAGTAACAAGAGGTTGACTGAAAAGTTTACAAATAGATAGATAGCTACAATTTTATGTAAAATATATGTGTAAAATATTCAAAATAATAATTTAATTATTAATTAGTAGATGCTCACATCAATTTATTTGAGAGGGACAGAACTAAGTTTCCATTTCAAATTATTTTATTTTTGACTCTTTTACAAACCCTCTAACATTGACCACCCTGTCGGCTGGGGCGTTAGAATGCACCGACTGCACCTCTGCAGAGGGGTAAGACTCCCCCAATGGGGCCACCTGTTGGCCGTGTGTGGCGACCCGTGATGCGTAAGGATAGAGCCCAGGTGGATGAGCAGTTTATGACATGAAATACTCCACTTTGGCCCTATCTTGGGCTAGACGGGCGGTCGGAGAGGCCCCCATCGATCAATCGGCTGGTCACGCCAAGCCCTAGCACCTATATGATTTTCCCAACCCTATTGCCCTTATGGCAAGCCCCAACCCCTTTTTATCATATGGGTGCTAGAAGGCGGTTGGCTGCGGGTCTACATGTCCTGGGAACGACGTTAAACTCTATCTGATGGTGAGGTTCCAGTTCTGGAGGTTTGGGGAATGTGGAGCACCCCTTCATCACCATTGCTCCCTGGTCCACTCTGACCCGGAGCAGTAGTACCTGTTAGGGTCCCATCTATGGGTTAAATAGAACAATGTATTTATAAAAAAATTGTATTATCCATTAAGAATTGATTTATTTCAAAATTCTATCGGCATTAAATGACCCACTGAGGTTGATATACCGTAAAACAAAACTAACCAAACCAAACCTAACCTCTAACATTGAATTTGTAATTCCCACCATACTCAGGCAATATATTTCAAAAATTAATTTTATACTATCAGAAGGGCGTTTTTCTTTTTGTTTGTTTGTGTTTTTTTTGGGGGGGGGGGTTGCTAGTATAGATAATAGATTAAATAACCCAGAAAAAATACATTCAATTTTTTAGCATAGACAACATTTAATGTCTTGCTTTAATTTCCAGTGCTTCACATTTCCTGCCAAGTAGTTACTTGTCTTGCATTCCCTTTGTATCAGAATGTCTGTGCACTATTTTTTGACGCCACCTCCCCGCAAGGACCGGATCAACGAAGGGTCATTTTTTTTCATATTGACTTTAATGGGAGGCCTCCTACCAGGATCCAAGTCACGAATTATTGTGAACAATAACTTTCTCCATATTTTTGGGGGGTGGGTGGAGTAGAAAATGAATTTTACATTTTTGGAAAGATGATGCAATGGCGGAACATATGAACGAACAAGAAAATTGATATTGTCGTGATGTCGGTTGTAGGACGTCTTACATTTTGAAACTTAAGTCTCGTTAATAAGAAAAAATGTTTATCCTTCTTTTTCTTTATTTTATCTAATAAAGAAAGCAAAATAACCATTAACAATATTAGTCTGCTTTGAGTTTTAAAGTTTCACCATTTTCTGCTTGTTTCATTGATATTTTTATTTTATTTATTTATTTTATTTGTGAGAAGATATTTTCAAATTTAAAGGAAACCTTTCATAGCTTCAAAGAATTATCTCGCTTCAAAAGGTTTTTAATTGCGACGTTTTCATTTCTCTTCTCAAAATACGACGTAATTTTCTTTCTTTTATAACCAATAAAACCAATCTATTAATATAGGCCGACCTGTTCAATATCAAACAATTCAGATCTGCAAGAAAAATCAAACACGTCCTGGTGAGTGAACTCATGTATGCAGACGACACTACCTTCCTGGCACACAACCACCAAGACGCCCAAGAAATAATACCACGATTCACGTCACCTCAGTTAAATAATGGACCATTCCGTTTTTATCATAATGAAAAAAAGGGAAAAAGGATATGCTACACAGAAAAATTATAATAAGAAAGAAAGAAAGAAAAAAAGAAAGAAAGAAATGGGCCATCCTGTAGTCTTTAAGCAAGAGCGTTTGTCCAGTGGAATTGGATCCTTGGTAATCCTCTGGTAAAAGAGACCGAAAGTACTTGGGAACAAATTAGTCAAATCTATTAGCCAATTCTAGTCACATATTGTATCATCTATTTCGTGACATGAAAGGATTGAAAACATTGCATGTAGACCAAAAAAAGATGTCTGCAGTATTTAATAAAAATATTCTAAATGAAAAAATGAAGATTTTATAAATTATGACGGGATACAGCTGTCCCCATTGGTGTATTTTAAAGCTCCACACGATATGGCTGTAAGATTTGAGGTTATTACTGTTAGTTATTGTTGGTTGGTTGGCTTAGAGGCCTCCCAACGTGGGTACATATATGGACAAACAATATTCCGACGAAGGTGTGAAATGTAACGACGTAACTTAATGAGCACGTGGAGAAAATACTTATAACAGGAATGCATGGAGGCGCATGGACTAATGGTTAGAGTCTTAGGAAATGAACTCGTCGACCTGAGTTCGAATCCTGGACGAGGCTGTTTGCATTTCACTTAGCGCTAATACCCTTGGGAAAGGTATGAATACAACTGGCGCTTCACTCATTAAATATCTAACACCCCTGGTGGTAGAAACCTAGAAATAAGGGAAGATAACTCTTCCAGACCAAACAAGGGCAGACAATTACTACAGGGCTATTAGAAATTAGGGACCATATGACCTTTAGGCACCCCTTTTGCGATCTCGATTGGTGGGGACATTTTTTCCAATTACACCGTCAAAATCCGGTTGTTTGTTAGGGGTTAGGGTTAGGGGTTTGGGTTAGGGTTAGGGGTTAGGAGATAGGGTTAGGGGTTAGTTTTATAATTAAAAAAAACTCTAAAAATCGTCTGTTAACAATTAACCGCATTTTGACGTATTGTTAACAATTAATTACATTTTGTGTAAATGGGAAAAAATGGCCCCACGAATCGAGATCGCTAAAAGGGTGCCTAAAGATCATATGGTCTGAAATGGATTCCGCAGAAATCGATCCACAACCTCTCAGATCCTGACTATTCGACGGATCATAGAAGGAGTGCGAGCAAAGAATCTAGAGGCACCGCTAATATTCGTAATTTCTCCAAGGCATTTGATTCCATACATAGAGGACCTACATTGACCAGCAATGCGAGGATGCTGGTTGCTCCACAGAGGACCTCCAAGGTGCAATGAATGATAGGGAATGTTGGCGAGAGATTGTCACGGATATCCGTGCTGCAAAGGCCAAATGATGATGATAATAAAATGGAAAAAATGGCCCCACGAATCGAGATGGCAAAAGTGCTGCCTAAAGGTCATATGGTCCGAAATTAGGACAAAATGTTGAAAGTTTACACTGACTTTTTCGCTAATAAGTTACAGAATTGAGATCTTGTCGTAACGTTCTTATCTTATTGTCATTAAAACAAATATAATGAACGTATGCCTCCAGGATTTCCACTCCATCATCTTGGTCTTCCGGTGATTTGTCATTCAACCGGAAGTGGTCGAGTCCATGGGATCATAATCAATCGGTCGCCAAGAGTGATTCAACATTCCGACTGAAATTAGTGTGCAGTGATATTTTGACTTGCGAATTTAATTATGATTGCGTGAAAATACTTTTATCAAGAATAGTTATTTAAAGGTATACTTCTTTACTAAGGATTATTATCATTAGTTACTTGATTTGGTTTGGTTTGATTTGTTTTACGGCATATCCACCTCAGTGGGTCATATAATGCCGACAGAATTTTTAAATAAATTCATTCTTAACGGATACTCAATTTTTTTATAAAGACATTTTTCTATTTAACCCATAGATGGGACCCTTAACAGGTATTACCACTCCGGGTCAGAGTGAACCAAGTAGCAATGGTGATAAAGGGGCGCTTCACATTTCCCAGAACACCAGAACTGGAACCTCACCATCAGATAGAGTTTAACGTAATTCCTGGAGACATGTAAACCATCAGTTACCACTTTCTAGCACCCATATGATAAAAAGGGTTGGGGCTTGCCATAAGGGCAATAGGTTTGGGGCAATCATATAGGTGCTAGGACTTGATATACCTAGCCGATTAGCATAAGTAAGTGTCTAAGTGGAGTGCTGCAGGTCACGGACGGCTCATCCACCAGGATTCCATCCTTAAGCATCACGGTTCGCCACCCATGGCTAACAGATGGCCCCTTTTGGGGGAGTCTTACTCCTCTGCAGAGGTGCAGTCGGTGTATTCTAACGCTCCAGACGACAGGGCGAATTATGATTGTGTGAAGATTCTTTGTATTAAGAATAGCTATTTAAAGCTATAATTGCTTACTGAGGATTATTATTAAAGGTTTCTTGAAACCATATAACTCTGAATTCAAATCTGTTAAACTTCGCTTTATAAATTGACATTGTGTCACATCCTGCTCGGGCATAAATATATAAATACATACTTGAAACCATATAACTCTGTTCAGACAAAGGATTATTAACAAATAGAGGTGATTACGTGAAACCATATAATAATAAGTATCAAATAGGTATTCTTGAAACCATAAAATAGTTTGTAAATTATTTGTATTAGATAGGAATTCTTGATGCCATATCACTGAAAATTATTTGCATTAAGAATAATTACTTGAAGTAATTATTTACAAAGGATTATTATTGTTAGTTACTTGAAACCATATAACTGTATGCAAATTATTTGTATTACGAATAGTTACTTGAAGCTATAATTATTTACTAAGGATTATTATTATTAGTTACTTGAAACCATATAACTATGTGTAAATTATTTGTATTAAGAATAGTTACTTGAAGCTATAATTATTTACAAAGCATTATTATTGTTAGTAACTTGAAACCATATAACTGTGTACAAATTATTTGTATTAAGAATAGTTACTTCAAGTCAAGTTGTATTTATTTCCTTAGGATTATTATTATTAGTTATTTGAAACCATATAACTGTATGTTTAAATTATTTGTAATACGAATAGTTACTTGAAGCTATAATTATTTACAAAGGGTTATTATTATTAGTTACTTGAAACCATATAACTGTGCAAATTATTTGTATTAAGAATAGTTACTTGAAGTTGTAATTATTTATTTAGGATTATTATTATTAGTTATTTGAAACCATATAACTGTATGTTTAAATTATTTGTAATACGAATAGTTACTTGAAGCTATAATTATTTACAAAGGGTTATTATTATTAGTTACTTGAAACCATATAACTGTGCAAATTATTTGTATTAAGAATAGTTACTTGAAGTTGTAATTATTTATTTAGGATTATTATTATTAGTTATTTGAAACCATATAACTGTATGTTTAAATTATTTGTATTACGAATAGTTACTTGAAGCTATAATTATTTACAAAGGGTTATTATTATTAGTTACTTGAAACCATATAATTATGTGCATATTATTTGTATTAAGAATAGTTACTTGAAGCTATAATTATTTACTAAGGATTATTATTATTAGTTACTTGAAACCATATAACTGTGTGTAAATTATTTGTATTACGAATTGTTACTTGAAGCTATAATTGTTTACTAAGGATTATTAGTTACTTGAAACCATATAATTGTGTGCCAATTATTTGTATCAAGAATAATTACTTAAAGCTATAATTGTTTATTAAAGATTTTTATTATTATAAGTTACTTGAAACCATATAACAGTGAGGAAATTATTTGTATTAAGAATAATAACTTGAAGTTGTAATTATTTACTTAGGATTATCATCATTAGTTACTTGAAACCATATAACTGTGTTCATATAAGTTATTATTATCAAATAGAAATAAACACTTGAAACCATAAAATCATTAGATAAGCAAAACCAGTTAATCAGGACTTGCACTTTATAATTTCATTTTGGACGATTTGGACGGTCTCATTTCTAATCAAAGGGTGTTGCAAGATGATAACGTTCGTATAATGCGAGTTCAAGTTTGTCCAGGAATTGAACTCGGGTCGAAGAGTCCGTTTCTTACGACTCTAAACATTAGAGCACATGCCTCCACGGTTTAATGCTTATCGTCATAGATAATAGAAACGGCGAAGCGAGTTCAAATTACAGACGAGTTGCATCACGTTATTACAAAAGTTCGTGTTACTTTCCACTATTATCTAGACCAGTGATTCCCAACGTGGGTCTATACCCCACTGGGGGGATTCAATAATAATAGGGGGCAATATGAAAAATATAGTAATATCAACATTTTTATCTTATTTTACCCTATATGGGTAAAAATTATAAATTGATAGGGTAAAATTGTAATTACAACCTAGCTGAACACAACAGCTTGTGCAATCTAGTCAAGTGTTCACCCACTAATGTTATCGTGCATCTGGCACCAGCTATATACGTGACTTCTGACTTGTTTAACTTTACAGTTCTTCATCTTTGACCCCCCCCCTGCAATTATACACATTATAAAATGGATTTTATTTGATTAAATTTAAAGATAAACCCTTAAGTTTTATTTTGAAAATTAAATTTTTTACGTTATACTTCTTCAAATGTGATATTGTTATATCATACTAAACAATTAACGAGTGAGGGACATGCAGAAATTTGTTATAAAAAAGTGGGCCATCGTACTAAAATGGTTGGGGACCACTGCACTAGATGTAATATAGGTTTTATAAAAATATTCATAAGAAACAAAAGATGTAAAAAGGGCGGATGAGCTCTATGGGAGCCAACGGCTCTCCACACTGATAGTAGTGAGATTGGGGTACTACTTACATAAATCCCTGTAAAAAATGGAGCAGATTGGGCTCTTCAGCCTTGGTTGGCAATCGATCTAGGAGAATGAAAAGTCTATTATGAATCCTCCGCTGCCTAGCAGCCGAACCTCATACCAAGGATAGGCTAGGGGAGTAAACCCCGAAATTAAATCCAGAGCTGGAGTCCCTAAAGGTGGTGTGATGCTGAACTTAGCACTATCCAGCAACTCCTGCAACACTATCGTTGCCAAACTGCATTGGTTGCTCTACCTTTCATTTGGATCACGATGACAGTGTAGAGAGGGAGGACCTGCTACTTGGGCAACAGCTCATCTGTATATAATGTAATGGGGCGCTTTTACGGGTTCAAATCAAAAGATTCTTACCCGTTCACAGCTGTCGGGTAATTTTCCATGGACTCTCTGATTTTAAGTCTAACAGACCCTATTTAAAATTCTGACTACAGGTACGTTCATAATTTATAACTGCTCATAAATTATGTATTATTACCTTGAAAACTTGGTACTAATGCAGAATAGCGCACAAGAGATAATATCATTAGGTTACGTATAAAAAGCATTACATTTCACGGAAATACCCGAAACCTTTGAGATGCTATGATTATCGGTCAGAGTTGACCTATGTGCAATGGTGATGAAGGAGTGCTCTACATATGGAGAACCCCTTCATCACCATTGCTCCCAGGTCCACTCTGACCCGGAGTGGTAGTATCTGTTATGGTCCCATCTATGGGTTAAATAAAAAAAATGTGTCTCTAAAAATAAATTGAGTGTACATTTAGAATTAATTTATTTCAAAACTTTGTCAGCATTAAATGACCCACTGAGTTTGATATGCCGTAAAACAAAACAAACAAAACCTTATGTATCTACCAACCCCTCCGCACGAGTAGGATGCGACATAAGGGCAATTTCTTAAGCGGAGTTTAATAGGTTTGAATTCAGAGTTTTCATTCTCCTAGACTGGTTACCGAGCCATGGTTAAAGAGCTCTGTCTGTCCTGCTATTTGGCCATAGATGGAGGGAGAATTGGATTCATACCTTTCCCAAGTGTATTAGCGCTATGTGAAATGCCAACAGCTTCGTCCAGGAATATGAACTCAGTTTGACGAGTCCATTTCCTACGACTCTAACCATTAGACCACGCGCCTCCACAAATCTTATAATATCACAGTTTTAGCTACATAAGGTTTTTGGAAAAAGGATTTTTTTTTCTTGAGTTTTGTTACGGGATTGAAAGATAAGTCAAATTCAATATTTGTTATCGATTTTGTTTTCTTCCAAACGTAAAGCTAAAATAGATGACTGTAATCTGTATGTAACGCAAGGGGTCGTCGTTTTCAGCGAAATATGCGCGAATCTATGGCGTAGGCAGCCTGGTGACCTTCCGCCTTCTATTTCGTGAACAAATCAATCAAAATTCGGTGACTGGAAGCAAGTTTAATCTCTGAAGAGTAGACAAAAATATATGTCTTTCCTATTTCTATTATTGAGGCGACAAAAGGAAAGCCAGTTAAATATGTGTACGATATAGATAAGAAACGGAGTTGGTTGGGTTTTACGGCATCTCAACCCTTGTTGGGTTATTTTATGCAGCAGACGTTTTCTTTTATTCATTTTTGTTTGTGTATTCAATTTTTTAAATCCAATATTTTTAACTAATTTTTCTATCTATCCCATGGATGGAACCCTAACAGGTACTACCACTCTGAGTCAAAGTGGACCTGGAAGTAATGGCGTTGAAGAATAGACAAAAATATATGTCTTTCATATTTCTATTATTGAGGCGACAAAAGGAAAGCCAGTTAAATATTTGTACGATATACTTAAGATTGGTTTGGTTTTACGGCATGTCAACTATTGTTGGGATATTTTATCTATAATCTCTTAAGAGTAGACAAAAATATATCCCTTTCATACTATTGAGGCGACAAAAGAAAAAGCCTTTTAAATATTTGTACGATATACACGAGGAACATGATTGGTTGGTTGGTTGGTTGGGTGTTTGGTTGGGATTTTACGGCATGTCAAACCTTGTTGGGTTATTCTATTTAAAATCTTTGATGACTAGACAAAAATATGTCTTTCATATTTCTTTTATTGAGGCGACAAAAGGAAAGCCAGTTAGATATTTGTATGATATAGATAAGGAACGGAGTTGGTTCGTTGGTTGGGTTTTACGGCATCTCAACCCTTGTTGGGTTATTTTATGCAGAAGACGTTTTCTTTTATTCATTTTTGTTTGTGTATTCAATGTTTTAAATTCAATATTTTTAACTAATTTTTCTATCTAACCCATTTAAAATCTTTGATGACTAGATAAAAATATGTCTTTCATATTTCTACTATTGAGGCGACAAAAGGAAAGCCAGTTAGATATTTGTACGATATACACGAGAAACCTGATTGGTTGGGTGGTTGGTTGGATTTTACGACATGCCAACCTTTGTTGGGTTATTTTATACCGAATACGTTCTGTTTTGTTTTTTTTAATTATCAAAAAAATATTTTTTTATGGGTATTCAATTTTTTACCTCAGTTTTTTTTTAATTTTCGAATTGTATACATGGCCTAGTGGATAAGGTAGTTGAGTTAAGACAGTTCTAAGTGACAGTTATCTCTGGATTCCGGGTTCAATCCTGAGTAGAGGCAGTAACATAGAAAAATAATTAACACAACTCCTACCCCAGCTATGGTTAGCAGAATGAGAACAGGATACCCCCGTGGACTGAATAAAGGGTTAGGTTCAAAGTTCCGTGATGGCTCCCGATTACGACAAGAATGTTCCCGAGTTCAAAAAGAAGGTTCCCGAGTCTGACAAGAAATACTTGAAGAAGGCCGGAGGGTATATCGGCCGAAACGTTGCAGAAATGACAATAAAGATGAGGACAATAGTCTGAATAACGCAGATAATACTTTTTTTTCTATCTAACTCATAGATGGAACCTTGACAGGTTCTACCACGCCGGATCAGAGTGGACCTGGGAGTAATGGCATTAAAGAGTAGACTAAATATGTGTCTTTCATACTTTTAAATTACGGCGATAAAAGGAAAGTCAGTTAGATATTTGTACGATATATTCGAGGAAACTGGTTTGTTCTTTGGTTGGATTTTAAGGCACGTCAACCCTTGTTGGGATATTTTATTTATAATTTCTGAAGAGTAGCCAAAAATATATAAAGATATTTGTAAAATATACTCGAGGAACCTTGTTGGTTCGTTTGTTGAGTTTTACGGCATGTCAACCCTTGTTGGGTTATTTTATGCAGAAGTGGTTCTGATTTATCAATTCTTGTTGGGCGTTCAATTTTTTCACTCAATTTTAAAGAAATTATTTTTTTCGATCCAACATATATATTGAGCCCTAACAGTTACTACCACTCTGGGTCAGTGTGGAAAGCCAGTTAGATAGTTGTACGATATACTCGAGGAACCTGGTTGGATGGGTTTTACGGCAGGTCAACTCTTGTTGGGTTAATAAAAGACACCCTCCGGGCGATGTAAAAATAATTTTTTGAAAGATATTGCCTGAGGGGATGGCAGCTGAAAATTCAATGTCATAGAGTGTGTACCCTAAGTATGTAAAATAGTCAAATTTATTAAAGGAATAAAAAAAAAAGAAAGAAAGAAAGACAATTTGAAATGGAAACAGTTCCGATAACTTTAAATATTATATTAGAATAAAACAATCTATATATAAATATATAACACCGGGCATCTATTTATTGAAACAATGAGGATTGTCTAACTTTGCATGCTCACATTTTGAGTATATTTATTCTATGTTATGACGTTGGATTATGTGTTGGGTAATGTGACGTAAACAGTGACGCAGTTTTTGTTACAGACAAAAACCGGAAGCGAATCTCCATTATTAATAGATTTGAAGAGTAGACAAAAATATGTCTTTCATATATCTATTATTGAGGCGACAAAAGAAACTCTAGTTAGATATTTGCACCATCTAGTCGACGAACCTGCTTGGTCGGTTGGATTTAAGGCATGTCAACCCTTGTTGGGTTATTTTATTAATAATCTTTGATGCCTAGACAAATATATATGTCTTTCATATTTCTACTATTGGGGCGACAAAAGGAAAGTCAGTTAGATATTTGTACGATATACACAAGGAACCTAGTTGGTTGGTTGGTTGGGTTTTACGGCATCTCAACACTTGTTGGGTTATTTTATGCCGAAAACATTTTGTTTTATTCATTTTTGTTTGGGTATTCAATTTTTTAAACTCAATATTTTTTAACTAATTTTTCTATCTAACCTATGGATGGAACCCTAACAGGTACTACCACTCTGAGTCAGAACTGAGAGTAATGGCGTTGAAGAATAGACAAAAATATATGTATTTCATACTTTTAATATTGAGGCGACATACGGAAAGTCAGATATTTTATTTCTCTGAATGTTTGAGATGAGGCTTGATGATTAGTATTATCTGCGTTATTCAGACTAATGTCCTCATCTTCATTGTTATCTATACAACCTTTCGGCCGATATGCTCTCTGAAGAAGGCCGGAGGGCATATCGGCCGAAACGTTGTACTGATAACAATGAAGATGAGGACAATAGTCCGATTAACGCAGATAATGCTAGTTAGATATTTGTATGAATTACTTGAGGAACCCCATTGGTTGGTTGATTAGGTTTAACGGCAGGTCAAGCCTTGTTGGACTATTTCATGCGGAACTCGTTTTTCTTTATTCATTCTTGTTGGGTATTCAATTCTTCTTCAACTGAATATTTTAAATCTCATGTTTTTCTATTTAACCCATTGATGGAACCCTAACAGGTATTACCACTCTGGGTCAGAATAAAATCATGGAGAATGTGAATAGTAATATAGTTTCGGTTACAGACGGACAAACACAGAATCTCCATTATAATAAGATAAACGAAGATTCTAAATTGTCTGAGGCTGTACTTTGACCAATAGCTGCTTGACGCAGGCGAGGTCGAATGTATTTTTTGTTATCACTTATTATAATGGAGATTGTGTGTTTGTCTGTCTGTAACCGAAACTATATCACTACTCAAGTCACAATTCCCTTAGTTATTTACGTCACATTCTCCATGATTTTATTTTTATTTAAGCCTCAATTAAGATAGTTTAACATCATTAATACTGTTGATCATATCTACATACTAAAAACAGGCAATTGTATTTATATCTACAACAAAATAGCGGTTTACAGTGTGAACAGGAAGGCTAATTTGCGTGTTGATATTAAAAATTTGATTTTAATAAATATGTGCTTGGTATTATTGATTTCTAATTGTTTGGTTTTGTCAAAATAAATATGAGCAAAAATCTCGTGAATACATCTTAAAAGAAATCCATTAGCAAGAAGAAATAACGGTAAATTTATTCTTTACTTTCTATTTTAACTAAATAGTTAAATTAGGAAAATTTAGCAATGAAAGACGGGAGTGATAGACGAGTATGTTTCAGTTGTTTCATCATTCGATTATACCCCCCTCTGTTTCAAATATTTTTCCATATGCATTTTTATTTAGTTTCATTTGCTTTTCTAATTTAATATGATATTTTATTACATTAAATACTTGAACCCGGAGGGTGCATATATTTGCTAGTATATATAAATACAATTGCATGTTATTACTATGCAGATAAGGCCAACAGTATTAATAATATAAACCTATTTTATTAATAATTTAGGTTTAATTAAAAATAAAACCATGGAGGATGTGAATAGTAATATAGTTTCGGCTAGAGACACACAATCTCCATTCTAATAAGATGATCGAAAATTCTAAATCGTCTGAGGCTGTACTTTGACCAATAGCTGCTTGACGCAGGTGAGGTCGAATGTATTTTTTGTCATCTATTAATAATGGAGATTTGCTTCCGGTTTTTGTCTATAACAAAAACTACGTCACTGCTTACGTCACATTACCCAAAATCGTCATAACATAGAATAGATACACTCAAAATTTGAACATGCAACATTAGACAGTTCTCATTGTTTTTTTTTAAACAAGTTTTAATAAATACATAACTGGTATTATATATCTATATATAGTTTGTTTTATTTTAATACATATTTAAAATTATCAAAACTAAATTTACATTTCAAATTGTTTTATTTTTTTTACTCCTTTAAAAAATTTGATGATTTTATTTACTTATGATACAAACCCTCTGAGATTGAATTTTCTACCCCCACCTCCTCAGGCAAAATTTATTTTACATCGCCCGAAGCGCGTTTCTTTATTTTGTTAGTATATATAAATACAATTGCATGTTATCAGTATGTAGATAAGGCCAACAGTATTAATAAGATGAAACAATTTTATTAATAATTGAGGTTTAAATAAAAATAAAACCATGGAGAATGTGACGTAAATAACTAAGGGAATTGTGACGTGAGTAGTGATATTAGTAGCTATATAGTCTCGCTTACAGACTGAATAACACACAATCTCCATTATAATAAGATGTGAAAAGTTAACAGCCTCGTTCAGGATTTTATCTTGTGTAACGAAGTCCATTTCATATTAGGATAACCATTACACGATGAGTGCCTCATAATATAAAGAAAAAACAAGTAGTAACTTGACATACGAGTGCTCAGACTAATTAAATAACTAAGGGAATTGTCACTTGAGTGGTGATATAGTTTCGGTTACAGACAGACAAACACAGAATCTCCATTATAATAAAATGGGCCGATGTCTTGGTTTGCTACCCACAACCAACTGGTGGCCCCATTATGGTAGTCTCACGACTCTAAAGAGGTGCAGTCGGTTTATTCTAACGCCCCAGCCGACAGGGCGGCGAATGTGACGTAAATAACTAAGGGAATTGTGACTTGTGTAGTGATATAGTTTCGGTTACAGGCAGACAAACACAGTGTCTCCATTATAATAAGATAAACGAAAATTCTATATGCTTTTAGGTTTTACATGGACCAATAGCAGAATAATGCAGCTGAAGTCAACCTTTTTATCTTCTCTCCGACGGCCCGTTTCGCCTAAGTAAGGGTCTCAGCAGTGTGTTGCATGTCATGGACTGCGCATCCACCAGGATTCCGTCCTTAAGCATCTAGGCAATTGAGGCTATACTTTGACCAATAAGTGAATGATGGAGGTGAAGTCAACCTTTTTTTTTCTTTTTTTAAAGATAACTTCAAATTCTAGGGCTTGTCATGACCAGCTGATTGATCAGAGGGGGCCTCTCCGACGGTCCATCTAACCTAAGTAACTGTTTCAGCGGTGTGTTGCATGTCATGGACTGCTCATCCACCAGGATTCCGTCCTTAAGCATCTAGGCTATTGAGGTTATACTTTGACCAATAAGTACCTGATGGAGGTGAAGTCGACCTTTTCTTTCTTTTTCTTTTCCTTTTTCTTTTTTGAGATAACTTCAAATTCTAGGGCTTGACGTGACCAGCTGATTAATCAGAGGAGCCCTCTCCGACGGCCCGTCTAGCCTAAGTAACTGTTTCAGCGGTGTGTTGCATGTCATGGACTGCTCATACATAAGGATTCCGTCCTTAAGCATCTAGGCTATTGAGGTTATACTTTGACCAATAGCTGCATGATGACCATTTCTTTTTTTAAATAGAACTTCAAATTCTTCCCGTTCAGTCGCGTGGGCCGATGTTTTGGTTTGCTAAACTGAAGCGCTACTAAGTCTGCGAGAGAGAGAGAGAGAGAGAGAGAGAGAGAGAGAGAGAGAGAGAGAGAGAGAGAGAGAGAGAGAGAGTCAGTGAAACGGAATAGCATTTCAGGCGAAGAGACTCTTGGAGGCTGAGATGGATTCAGAATTCAATGCCTATAATCGATTTTTCACGAACCGAGAAACTAGCGAAAAAAATATGGACCCAATTCATCGTTAAATAAACCAGTTATCCTATCATAAAGGACATAGATATTTGGGTGTACGGGCAACGCGTATATATATATATATATATATATATATATATATATATACTCAAAAACATATTTATGTACATATATACATATACATATGCTCATATACAGACATATATATACATATAAATATACATACACACAGTCAAACACACACATATATATGTATATATATATATATATATACATAGACCTTTATATAACATATATAGACACGCATATATATATGTATATATACATATATATATACATATATACATATATATATATATATATATATATATATATGTATATATGGACACTTATACACACACGTTTATATACACATATACATATATATATGCAAAAATACACACACCCACACATATATATATATACATATAAATATATATACGCACATACACAGACAAACAGACGTATATATATAAATGTGTGTATGTATATACACACACATGTGTGTATATACTTATACATTTATATATTCATATATATATATATATATATATATATATATACATGCATATATATATTAACATATACATCTATATACATATGGACTCAAACGTATATATTTACACATATGCATATAAACATATACACCAATACATCAATATTCATATATATATATATATATATATATATATATATATATATATATATATACATATATATTTATACATACACACAATATATATATGTATCTACATACATACACAGATATACATACATATATATGTGTATATATACATATACATAACATATATATGCATAAACATATATATATATACACACATATGTACATATATATATATATATATACATATATATATACTCATATACATAATATACATATACAAACACACATATACAAACAAATACATATATATATATATATATATATATATATATATATATATACGACTTTGTATACACACACACACACATATATATACAAACATCTTTACAAACACACACACGTACACACCACACACACACATATATATATATAAACGTCTGTATAAATATGCATATGTATATATACATATATATATACACATATACATATATATATACATTTACAAACACACAAATACAAACACACACACACACACACACACACACCACACATACATATATATATATATATATATATATATTATATATATATATATGTAAACCTCTCGGTTTAAGTTAGGCTGAAATATTATGGTTGGTCTCTATCCTCTTTGATTTCCGACATTGTGGAATCGAAACCCCCGAAAGTGTATTATGTATAAATATAGATGAGTTGACCGTAACCAAAGACACTGAAAAGTATTTTTTCGGCGGGGGGGGGGGGTGCGGTGATATCAAGTGAACTGTAATCTCAGTTTCAAAAAAAAAGAAAAGAAAATATCTCGTGTCCCCGAGTAAAAGTCGATCGCAGGAAAAATCAATCAACCTAATCTCAGTCAGAAATCGATAATTCCCCCCCCCCCCGAAATTCGATCTGACCTTTGGCCAAATCTTACAGAAAAGTAAGATTCTATATTTACGAACAATGGAATTCAATCCCCCCCTACCAAATGCAATTTTTCAAAATCCACATACAGGATCGCCGATAAATATATTTGTATTAAGTCAACTCCACCTCACCAGACGAGTGTGGCACAAGGTCAATTTTCAAGTGTTATTTTGATATGACTGTTGTTCCTATATTTAGTATGAAATGCACATACACATACGAGGTATATCAGAAAAGTTCCAATACTCGTG
Organism: Doryteuthis pealeii; assembly: GCA_023376005.1. Classification (NCBI taxonomy): domain Eukaryota; kingdom Metazoa; phylum Mollusca; class Cephalopoda; order Myopsida; family Loliginidae; genus Doryteuthis; species Doryteuthis pealeii. Next base: position 42,992,333 of record CM042180.1, on the reverse strand, counting down.
ACACAAAAAATATTTCAAATCCAAACTACAAATCAAATTTATTCCCTTGAAAGTTATCCCCCTAATGTACTTTCCCCTCCTTCCTTGCCACGTTTGCATGCACTCCTGAAAGTATTCTTCCGGGATTCTTCATAGCTCTGTCATCACGGTCTTTTTAATGTCGTGCACAATCTCAAAACGGATTCCTTTGATAACCCCCTTGAGCTTGGGGAACGGGAAAAATCGCATGGCTATGTCGAGCGACTAGGGCGATTGATCCAGCACAGTGATGTTCTTCTGTGCCAGTTACTTTCGGATACTCAGGACAGTGCGGGCAGGTGCGTTTTCATATTTAAGCACCTACGAATAATGATAGAGAAACATAAAATTTAAGTATGCAAAAAAGCAGTCTTCTTCACGGCAAGTTATTTTGATATTTCATTTTATTTTGTATTTAAAATAATACTAAATAGCATATAATATATACCGGAACTTCAATAAATAATTTTTATCCATACATTTTCTTTCCATTTATCTTTCAACATATTTGTCGGATTTGTCGGATTTCTCACTTATATATACTAGCAAATATATGCACCCTCCGGGTGCAAGTATTTAAGTTTTAATGTAATAAAATATTGTATTAAATTAGAAAGACTAATGAAACTAAATAAGAATACAGATAAAAAGATTTGAAACAGAGGGAGCATAATAAAAGATTTGAAACAGAGGGGGATATAATCGAAAAATAGAACAACTGAAACTTACTCTTCCATCACTCTCGTCTTTCATTGTTATTTTTTCTAATTTAAGTATTTACTTAAAAGAGGAAGTAAAGAATAAAATGACAGTTATTTTTTCTTGTTAATGGATTTCATTTAAGATTTATTGAAGAGATTTTTGCTTATATTCATTAAAATAAAACCAAACAGTTAGAAATCAATAATACTAAGCACATATTTATTAAAATCAAATTTTTAATATAAATATGCAAATTATCCTTCCCGTTTACATTGTAAACCACTATTTTGTTGTATATATAAATATAATTGTATGTTGTCAGTATGTAGATATGGCTAACAGTATTAATAATGTAAAACAATTTTATTAATAATTGAGGTTAAAATAGAAATAAAACCATTGAGAATGTGATGTCAATAACTAAGGAAATTGTGACTTGAGTAGTAATATAGTTTCGGTTACAGACAGAAAAACACACAATCTCCATTATAATAATAATAATAATAAATATATATATATATATATATATATATATATATGTGTGTGTGTGTGTGTCTCTGTGTGTTTGTGGTTCTTTTTCATTATTGGAGAATTGAAAATAAAGTGCTCAATTACGTGTGTAAGAACTGTATTTATTTATTTATTATAGTGTACAATACATTTAAGGTGCCATTGTTACTATTGGTTTCCAAGCAACATGTTAGCCACCCTTCTTCAGGAACACTCAGAAAAAAAGGGGTAGCTAACATACTGCTTGGAAACTAATGGTAACAATGGCTCCTTAAATGTTTTGTGCCCTATAATAAATAAATAAATAAATGAATATATATATATATATATATATATATATATATATATTATATATATATATTATTATATGAAAGGTGGAATGAAAACATCACACAATGCTGTTAAAAAGAAAACTATTTATAATATAATCATAGCTGATACTGATCATTATTTCGATTTTACAAAAATCATCACCAGAGCTCCTTCACTCCGTAGTTGTTTGAGTCTGAGAGGAATGTCAAATCAGTTTACAAAACAAAAAAACTGCAAAAAAAGAACGAAATATATATATATATATATATATTTATCTTTATTATTATTGGCTCTACTTAGGTATTGAGCACTTTTTACTTATTAGCTATTCTCCTAGCGGTTATATGAATATATATATATATCTTATATACATATATATACATATAAATTGTTTTTTCTTTTGGTCAAATACTGTACCAATAGATTATTTTTTGTTGGTACGACTATCTTGGTCTTTTCTTTTTTTCAAAATTTTTTTTCTCCCCAGTTGATGTTTGGTAGTATATTTTTACAATCAAACTTTCTGCTGGGTTTTTTCTCACCGCGATGATTTACCAACACGCTTGGTATATTAAATTATCTATCTATCTATCTATCTATCTATATATATATATATATATATATATATATATATATATATATATATATATGAGAAGTAAATACACAAACGATATATATATATATATATATATATGAAAATGGAAAAGGAATTGAATCCGACAATATGAGGAAAAAATACGTAAAGAAAAGAAATGTAGATGGATAAAATGAATTTAATCGATATCACATTAATCGATATCACTTACACATGTGTTTCGGTCAGTTTATGTGTGTGAAAATATTCGCACACATAGAAGAATCGACCTTCATCAGAGTGAACATTATTTTGAATCAAAATAATGTTCACTCTGATGAAGGTCGATTCTTCTATGTGTGCGAAATATTTTCACACACATAAACTGACCGAAACTATTTTCACACACATATTTTCACACACATAAACTGACCGAAACACATGTGTAAGTGATATCGATTAATGTGATATCGATTAAATTCATTTTATCTATCTACATTTCTTTTCTTTACTTATTTTTCCTCATATACACACACACACACACACACACACATATATATATATATATATATATATATATATATATATATATACATATATATATATACCAAATGAAAACATTTCTGGTTTCTTTCCTTAGCATCAACACTGTTTTGCTTCGAATCGACTCTGTTGGAAACCAAACCAGAAACAGATTATTTCAGCTAAACATGGACACAGACGAAACTGGTTAGAAAATTAACTCTTTACAAAAAAGAATATTTAGTCGTGGGCGAAATTATTTATGGTCGGTTGATACTGGCTCTGTAATTACTTTCCTGTTGTGTATTTAAAAGATCTCATTTAAGAAATGCTGAGAGAGGATTTTGGTAGTTTCAGCAGAATCAAGAGTTAAACGATTCGACTGGTATATCCTACACCAGCACGGATGGTATTCAAAAGTTATAACATCCAAACTCAAACCGCTCTGTCGGCTGTGGCGTTAGAATGCACCGACTGCACCTCTGCAGAGGGGTAAGACTCCCCCCAATGGGGCCACCTGTTGGCCGTTTGTGGTGACCCGTGATTCTTAAGGATAGAACCCAGGTGGATGAGCAGTCCATGACTTGCACAACTCCAATGATACTTTAATTATACTTTAATTATTCCAACGTTTGATAAGTTTACTTAAGAGCTATTGGAAATAGTTCAATAAAAGTATAATAATATTATTGTAACCTCTCTCTTTCTCTCTCTCTCTCTCTCTCTCTCTCTCGCGCGCGCGCGCGCGCGTACCCACCCTTTCGGCTGGGGCGTTAGTATGCTCCGACTCCCCCAATTGGACCATCTGTTGGCCGTGGGTAGCGACCCGTGATGTTTAAGGATAGAACCCAGGTGGCTGAGCAGTCCTTTTTTGAGTTAGACGGGTGGTCAGAGAGGCCCCCTCCGATCAGTCAGCTGGTCACGTCTAGCCCTAGCACCTATATGATTGCCCCTACCCTATTGCTCTTATAGCAAGCCCCCAACCCCTTTTTAATCATATGGGTGCTAGAAGGCAGTGGCTGAGGGTCTACATGTCCTTGGAATGACGTTAAACTCTATCTGATGGTGAGGTTCCAATTTTGGAGGTTTGGGGAATGTGGAGTACCCCTTCATCACCATTGCTCCCAGGTCAAATCTGACTCAAAGTGGTAGTACCTGTTAGGGTCCCATCTATGGGTTAAATGGAAAAACATGAGTTTATAAACAAAATTTGATTATCCATTAAGAATGAATTTATTTCAAAACTTGGTCGGCATTAAATGACCCACTGAGGTTGATATGCCGTAAAAAAAACTCAAATCGATGCGCGTGGTATAATGGTTACCGTCGTAGGAAATGGTCACGACGAGACAAGCTCAAATCCTGGACTAGGCTGTTTATATTCCACATGACGCTAATACTCTTGGGAAAGGTATAAATCCAACAACTATCTCTCCAGCTATGGATGAATAATAAGGCAGACTGGGAGTTTTTTGTTTTTTTACTCCTTTAATAAATATGAGGATTTTGCTTACTTATGATACAAACCCTCTGACATTGAATTTTTATCTCCCACCAGTATATATATATATATATATAAAGATAAATCTAATGAGTCAGACGAACCTACTATTAGTTTCGCATAAAGCTCTTCAGGGCTAAAATCTGACTAAAGAGACAAGGTCTTGCTCCTTGTCTCTTTGGTCAGATTTTAGCCCTGAAGAGCTTTATGAGAAACTAATAGTAGGTTCGTCTGACTCATTAGATTATCTTTATTATTGGCTCTACTTAGGTATCGAGCACTTTTTACTTATTAGCTTTCTCCTAGCGGTTATATGAATATATATATATATATATCTTATATACATATATATACATATAAATTGTTTTTTCTTTTGGCCAAATACTGTACCAATAGATTATTTTTGGTTGGTACGACTATCTTGGTCTTTTCTTTTTTTCAAAAACCCAGTTGATTGGTAGTATTTTTACAATCAAACTATTTGCTGGGTTTTTTTCTCACTGCAAGGATTTACCAACACGCTTGGTATATTAAATTATATATATATATATATATAAGATAAAAAGAAAAGTTCATTCAATTGGAGGCGTGACGTATTTTATCAAAGTTAAATTACTTTAATTGAGTATCTAATATTTAAAAGGATAGATTCTTAGAGACAGGATCAAAAGAAAAAGTTAACATATATATATATATATATATATATGTGTGTGTGTGTGTGTGTAAGTAGCATGCAAATCCTTTAAACTGCAGTTAAAATTGCCATTGCATTGCACTTTCTCGTGATATATATCAAAACTCGACTCGCCAGCGATTTTAAAAAATAACTAGAAGATGACTTCTTAGATTTTATGATTTGTTTAGAGTAGGTTAATATTCCACTTCTAGTGACTTTTATTACACGACGATATGATAAGTTGTAAACACGGTTTGTTTTGAATGGCTTTTTGCCGATAATTTTTGGGAGAATAAGTGCTTAATTGGAGTCGTACCTAATTTTGAAAATTAATTAATTAATAATGAATTAGGCGGGAATACCTATTAAATGTATGGCTAAACAAATCGAGAAAGATCTATAGCTCTGCTGATGAGGCCTAATAGGCCGAAATGTACATACAGAGATTGATTTTTCTCGATTTGTTTAGCCATACATTTAATAGGTATTCCCGCCTAATTCATTATTAATTAATTAATTTTCAAAATTAGGTACGACTCCAATTAAGCACTTATTCTCCCAAATATTATATATATAATATATATATATATATATATATATATATTATATAATATATATATATATATATTTAAGGTTTAGCTTATATTTATTATCATTAGAACAACAGAGCAAGAAAACCAAATGTTCCAATCATAATAAATATAAACTAAAACTTTTATTTATTTATTAATTTATCTATTAACGCTCTATCACAGATATTGAGCACTCTTCTAATAACACTGTATTTTGGATTACTACTGCTTCTTCAAGTATAATGGTGCTAACCATACACATTTATATATATATATATATATATATATATATATATATATATATATATATATATAATATATATAATTATTATTATTATTATTATTATTATTTTTAATTTATTTTATCATTATTATGATTAATTTTAATTTGTATATTTTTCGAATTATTTCATTTTTTTTATCATTATTACTCCTTTTGAGTTTTCACATCAGTGTTAGCTGATGGTCTTTCACTGGAGTCCGAGTGACAGCAAGTCTCCTCAGGTCTCCAGGACTCTTCTGAGTATTATTTTTGTTATTAGTATTATCATTTTTAATTGATTTTAATTTCTATTATTTATTATTTTTTAATTTTATTTTTTTATTATCTTACTATTAATTTATTTTATTATTTATATCTTAACTAGTATTTTCTTTTATACATCATTATACTCTAATGTTTAAATTTAAAATCTTTTTATTTTACTTGTCTATTTATATTTTAATATACTACTCTGTTTTTTCTGTCCTGTCACTTTTTGTCTGTCTGGGACACCCTAGAAATCAACCTTGAGATGTATCTCTTTTTTTCATTCACTTCCTGTTTCTATGGTTACAATCCTACACTGTTAAAAAAATATATATTTTTTTTATTATTTTTTGTTTTTGTTTGAATTTATATATATTCAGCTCTTTGGGGTTTTTTGTGATATGCTTGTCCATAAGTGAATTGAGACCCATCTGATGAGACGAAAATTTGGGGAGCCGGTTTAAATCAACTTAGATTTATATGGGCCCCAATTTTCGTCGAAATAAATTTATTATGGGATTACTGTATTGAGTTCTTCCTTCCTTTATTGATATATATATATATATATATATATATATATATATATATATTATATATATATAGGTAAAAAATGGCATTGTTTATTGAGAACTGCTTGATCAGATACATATAGTAATCAAATTTAGTCGAGTGTCCTATAGTCGGTATCAGCCGGCGAGCGAGGGTGTCAAACCCTTTTTGCTAATGTTAGACCAAGAAGAGTTTTTTGTTGAGGTATATCACTATACCTTAGATAAGCTACCCACTTTACATGAACAGATAGATAGATAAATATTAACAGGATGATATATAGCATTCCAAGCTCTAACTTGGAAATTAAAGCCATTTTCAGTCCAATCGCGTCGCTCGTTTCCGATAAAGTTGAAAAAAAAATGTCTATACACTTTAGATAACTGCAGTTATATTAACTGATAATTACGAAATCGTTTCCCTTGACCTGTCTGCATTATAATCCGTCAGCCATTGTGTCATACTAATTTCATTACCCCAATAATTAAGTCTAAGGATAATTGGCTCATTGTAAATAATTATGATATAGATTCTGTTAGCAAGTTGAAATTGAGATACGGGTGGCGGGGGACGGGGTAATTGAATGACTGATTAAATCGACATTTGTACGAGTCGAAATCTCCATTTTAGCCGACCTGATTGGAGATTGTAAAGTACTTTTAGAATCCGTCGATCTGTGTGTAATGGGACAATCGAATGTTGGATTAATTAATTGATTGATTGATTGATTAGATTTAAAGACATGTCAACACGTCTCGGATTGACACAGTATCGAAATCAGATTAAAATAATAATACTCGTGTTCCTTATTTGTACGACCGTTATCATCTTGCAATGTGTGTTTGTGAGTATGTGTTGGAATATTTTGTAATATATATATATATATATATACATTAATTTCAGAAATAGAGGAATTACTATGTATCCTTTGCCCATTTGGTTGTGTGTCTGTGGAAGCGGGTCTCGAATTGGGAAGTCGTTGTCCTGGAGGTGACCTTGTCCTCTGTAATTCTGTGATGGGCGTCAAGACAAATATAGGTTAAGTGGCTGCACGTGAATTACCATTACCATTGACTAGATGATTTGGCATTATCTGTTTGTGGCATGGGCTGGTGGCCCAGGTGTAGAGTTTCCGCTCTTCATGCTGTGGTCCACTGGTTCAGTCTCTAGTGTCGGAGATTGGGGTATGCACTGCTGATGAGACCAAAGAAGGTCGAAACAGCGGTCCGGTGCTCCGGATGTCGCACATGGAGTTTGCCAGGTTGTCTGGTCATGGAAATTTAATTCAATTACATATATATATATATATATATATATATATATATATAGAGAGAGAGAGAGAGAGAGAGAGAGAAGAGAGAGAGTGGGGTAAGAGGAAAAGTGAACAAAAAATAATGACTCAAACACGTAGAAGTAGGAGAGAAATATTTCATTCCGCTTAACGCGAGGAACTTCATCAATCTAACTTATGACGAAATATTTCTCTCCTACTTCTACTTGTTTGAGTCATTATTTTTGTTCACTTTTCCTTTTACCTCACCTCATACTGTCGGATTTTACTCCAAACCTCCTATATATATATATATATATATATATATATACCAGTCCATCCGGTGCGACACAAAGTCAATTTTTTAAGCGGATTTAACAGGTTTGAATTCAGAGTTTTACTTCTCCAAGACAGGTTACCTAATCAAGGTTAAAGAGCCCAGTCTGTCCTACAATTTATCCATAGCTGGAGGAAATATGATTGGATTCATACCTTTCCCAAGAGTATTAGCGCTATGTCAAATTCAAACAGCCTTGTCAAGGATTTCAACTCGAGTTTTGTAATATAGTTATTTACTAAGGTTAGCAGTGGCACAAGGCCAGAAGTATGGGGCGCCAAATGAGAATCGATCTTACTAACAATGGTCTGCAAATCTAGCTTGCATTACACCAGAGGAGGTGACTAATATTTTCTAATATAAGGTGTGCTGTAGCCCACCACTTAAACCTAAAGACTCTGATTGGGTGTGGGGATTAAAGCCCGTCAATCAAAACGCCGGAATACGTGGTTAGTTAACTATTTAATTTACTTAGTTTTAATACAAAAAAATAACTTACCTACTATTTTTTTAAAAGTTTTGTCTTCATAGTATAGATCCATTTTTCATATAATTCTTTCTCTTTTGTAAACGAAAAAACAAACACTAAACTGTGTGGCATCTATATAAATTCCATTAAAAAAGGGACCAAATACTTAAAAAGGCATTTTTGTTTATAAAATAAAATTAATTAATTGAATATTTAAAAGAAAAAGTCGTTGAATATTTAAAAACACTTCGGTGAACTCGCGGACATTTAGAAGGTAATGAATCGGCCGGCGCCTTCTTCCTTGGGACTACTTATACTGATGTCACACGTGAGTTGGAGTTAAGTGGATAGGCCTGTTGTATATCTTAGAGGGCCTTGGCTGTAGCCCACCACTTAAACCTAAAGACTCTGATTGGGTGTGGGGATTAAATCCCGTCAATCAAAACGCCGGAATACGTGGTTAGTTAACTTTTTAATAGCCGATCTTGAAAGCCGTTCATTTGCACGTATTCGACACGGAAGAACGGATCAGCTTAACACAAGGATTCTTCACCAAGGAACAACCAAAGGATTCTAACATCGAGGAACAACTAAGGTTTCTTCGCTAAGCAACAACTAAGGATTCTATCTTGCACTAAGGATCATGAGAAGAAACATTGAATCTGACATTACCTCAATGGCCAACCGTTTTAGAATAGCAAAAAAGCTATAACCGAAGTAGTGATATGAAAATAACATTTATATATAGTGGATTCTGCCAAAACACATCAGAACCATAAAATCTTGGTCCTAATAAATGACCACCTACTTAAAAGTGATTTATACAGGGTGTGATAGAAATACCTCCCACATTCTAAACAGTCACTTGAATGGTGCAAGTAAATAGCTACTACAGGTTAAATTGTTGGTTGGCTGGTTAGATTTTACGGCATGTCAAATCTTGTTGGGTTATTTAATGATGAAGACATTGTTTTATTCATTCTCGATGGGTATTCAAATTATTTTTTAAACTTATCCTTTTTAAACTCATTTTTTTCTCTATTTAACCCATAGATGGGACCCTAACAGGGTGGACCTGAAAGTAATGGTGATCAAGGGGTACTCCACACTCCCCAGAATTGGATATTCACCATTAGATGCAGTTTAAGATTAAATTGTGTGTGTGTCTTGTAAGAATCTAGGGTAGTTATAAAATCCCAATGCTTGCAGTAAAAAAAAAAGTAAATTCATCCGGGTGGCCTAAAGTCAGTATCAACCAATCAGTGAGGGAGTATATCACCTTTTCACTAGCGCTAGACCAAGGAGTGTTTTTGCGCCACACCTACCATCAGCTCCTTACTTTACCGTACTTTACTGTGAGCTGCTCTCAACTGGACCCTGAAAAGTTCACTAAAATCGTAACAGTACGTTTGTTTTAGTATCATTCCAATTTCTTTCATCCCAAAATATCTCTCCATTTATCTTTCAACATAATTATCAGATTCACTTCAATTTTTCTCACTTACACACACACACACACACACACACACACACACACACACACATACACGCACACACACATATATATATATATATTTATTTAATTTGCTGAGTTTTTATAGATCAATGTTTATTATAAACAGCTACCCAGGTTTCTTGCTAGGGCGCAATCATCAGGTCGTTAAATTAGATCCCATGGTGTTTATTGAAGATCTTTTCTTAATGTCACATTCTGGACCGCAAATAACGTCGGTTGCTTTCGCGGACGCTAGTTGCACTTCGGATTTATTAAAAATTTAATTTTTTAATTTTTTCAATAAATTGCATTGTTTTGTAACAATGACAACGAAGTTACCTCCCTTTATTCGTTAAAAATAGAAAAAATTTCTTTTGAAGAAATTTTTTAAATTTTATTTTTAATTAATTCCGTTTGTTAAAGGATGTATATGTTTTCAAAAAACCATTTTTATATATGGTAGATGGAATTTTTTCCAATATAATATAAAAGTGGATGGTTTTGTTCCTTTGTCGAAAATCCATTTTTTATTGAAATATATACGTTCAATATCATATTTTATAATGTCAGTATGATTTAATAAATATTAGCTCTCACAATTTGTGATTGAGCACTGTATTTTCTTTGATTCATCACAAAAAAATTGTTTTAATATATATATATATATATATATATATATATATATATATATATGTGTGTGTGTGTGTGTGTGTGTGTATAATTCTTCTGGCATATTTTAGTTGATGATTCCATAATAACAAAGTGCTGATTTTTATAAAAGCAGGTGGTTGTTTTTACTTGCGTGACAATTTTCCCACATACACGTAAGAATATTTCCAAGTGTAGAAGAGAAGAT
>CM042180.1:42964475-42974475 GCA_023376005.1 Doryteuthis pealeii | reverse complement strand
TAAAACTCCTGTGTATCAGTTATGTAATACATATATGTATCCCACTCGCAAAGTAAAAATAGAAAAAGTCGGCGGAAGGCCTTGTGTCGGTATCAGCCAGTCAGCGAGGGAGTCTATCCCGTTTTCAATAGCGCTAGACCAAGGAGATTGTTTTTAGCATCTGAGATGGAGCGCCACACCTACCATCAGCTCCTTACTTTACCGCACAGATCCCTGTGCTACTCATACGCTGAGTTGGCGGGGACCGGTATCGAACTAGGAACCTTGTGGTATCTAGCCGAACGCTCTACCCTTAGAGTTTAGTACTAATACCTAATAATATCCGTTTTGATGTTATAACATTCAACCAGAAATAATAACATTATGTTGTTTTAAGTTTAGAAAGAAAATCAAGTTTTATAATTAAAAGGGGTGAACTTATTCGTGTGTGTATGCATGCACGCGTGTTTATGTGTGTATGTGCATTAGTCTTCGTGTGTGTGTGTGTGTGTGTGTGTGTGTGACTGTGTGTCCATACCTACTCACGCGTTTGTGTGTATGAGTGCGTATAAGTGCTTGTGTATGTGTGAGTGTGTGTGCATGCTTATTCGCACTTATGTGTCTATGTGTGTGCGAGTGTGCATGTGTGTGTGCATGTACATCTGTGTATGTGGGTGTGTGAATGAGTGCTATCCTTCGGTCTAATGTAGAGTCCACGTTTTTATCAGCAATTGCGTGAGTGGCTGAACAGACCAATTTTTGAATGGCAATCTCTGGTGCAGTGATTGCAAACAAACAGTGATGTTTGCTGGAGTTGTTGTTGTCTCTCCTTCCTTTTGGCTCACTTTTCTGCGGCGGCTCCTTTCCTATCTTTTTCACCCCTTTTCTTTCTTTGTTTTACGCCAGGTTGCACGGTCTTCTGCACAATCCTCCCATGTGTTGGTGTTGATGTGGCATGTCTTCATGTCCTTCTTGCAGACATCATTAAAGCGCAAGCTAGTGAGTGTGTGCATACCTGCTTACGCGTATTGTGTATGTGTGTTATATATATATATATATATATAATATATATACATGTGTGTGTGTGTGTGTGTGTGGATGCCTGGTCATGCGTATGTGTGTATGTGAGTGTATGAATGTTCGTTTGTATGTGTACGTGTGAGTGTATGTGTATGCCTGCTCGTACCTATGTATGTATGTTTATGAATGTTCGTGTATGCGTGTGTGTTCGTGTGTGCGCATATCTGCTGACGTGTGTGTGTGTATGTGTATGTATGGGTATTCGTGTGTGTGTGTGTGTGTGTGTGCGCATGCGCCTGTCTGCTTGCACGTATGTATGTATGTATGTATGTGTGTATGTATACGACTGTTCGCACATTGCGTGCATGCCTGCTCACGCATATGTGTATAGTAATTTACTAAGCTTAGCTTAGATGTGGCACAAGGCCAGAAATATGGGGCGCCCAGTGAGAAATGAACTCATTAACAATGGTTTGCAAATCTAGCTTGCTAACCATTACAGCACGAGTGGTGCTCACTCGTATGTGTATATGTGTATGTATGAGTGTCCGTGTGTGTGTGTGTGTGTGTGTGTGTGTGTGTGTGTGTGCCTGTCTGCTTGCACGTTGTATGTGTGTGTACGAATGTTCACGCGTGTGTGTGATGGTGTATGCCCGTCTGTTCGCCTGCTAGCACGTCTGTGTGTATAATATGTAAAGGGACGTTCTTATTCGTGGGTGGTAGTGTACATATTTGTATGTGTGTGTATGTATGTGTGCATTGCTGCTCGCGCTCTGGTGTGTATCTGTGTGTATCCCACACGCAGAGTTTATAAGTCAAAATTGTAAAAGTAAGTAAAGTCGACGGAAGGCCTAGTGTCACTGTACAGTTCACGCTTTAGAGTTTAGTACTAATACCTAATAATATCCGTTTTGATGTTATAGCATTCTCCCAGAAATAATAACATTATGGTGAGTTAGTATTTCTCTGAATGTTTGAGATGAGGCTTGATGATTAGTATTATCTGCATTATTCGGACTATTGTCCTCATCTTTATTGTTATCTGTACAACGTTTCGGCCGATATGCCCTCCGGCCTTCTTCAGGTATTTCTTGTCGGACTCGGGAAATTCCCAAAATTCACACTGAATTGTTCAATTGGACACATGGCCTAGTGGATAAGGTACTTAGGTTAAGACAGTTCTAAGTGACAGTTATCTCTGGATTCCGAGTTCAGTCCTGAGTAGAGGCAGTAACATAGAAAAATAATTAACACAACTCTTACCCAGGCTATGGTTAGCGGAATGAAAACAGGATACCCCGCGAGGACTGAATAAAGGGTTAGGTTCAAAGTTACATGATGGCTCCCGATTACGACAAGAAGGTTTCCGAGTTCGAAAAGAAGGTTCCCGAGTCCGACAAGAAATACCTGAAGAAGGCCGGAGGACATATCGGCCGAAACGTTGTACAAATAACTATAAAGATGAGGACAATAGTCTGAATAACGCAGATAATACTAATTATCAAGCCTCATCTCAAACGTTCAGAGAAATAATAAAAATATGGTTTGAAAATAAAATAATGGCGATTTATGTTTAGAAAGAAAATTTTGGAAGTGTACATATTTGTGAGTATTCACATGTATGTGTGTATGCATGCCTGTTCGAGTGTATGTTCGAGTGTGTGTATGTGAGTATATGAGTGCTCATGTATGTGTGTGTGACTGTGTGTGTATGTCTGCTTGCGCGTATGTGTGTATGTGTATGTATGAGTGTTCGTCTGTGTGTGATAGTGTGTCCATGTCTGCTCTCGTGTACGTGTGTATATGTGTGCAAGTGAGTATATGTACATGCTTGCTCGCGCTTATGTATGTATGTTTATGAGTGTTCGCGCGTGTGTGTTCATGTGTGTGCATGTCTGTTTGCGCGTATATGTGTATGCGTGTATACGAGTGTTTGGGCGTGTGTGTGATGGTGTGTGCCCGTAGACACGTATGTGTCTATATGTCTTTAGTAGTGTTCGTCTGTCTGATACACTTCCGCCCACAAATAACTTCATGCCCGCTCGTGGCGTATGTGTATGTGTGTGTGTGTGTGTGTGTATAAATGTGTGGGTGTATATATACATATATATATATACTTTTGAAATAAAGTCTAATGATTTACTTGTCTCACAGCTGCTGTTATCCCCCCACCCCCGACCCCCGACTCCCAGAAAAACGAGGAGAGAAAAAGATAAGACAAAAGAGAGTTTGCTGGAAACGAGGAATCGTTGCAATTGAAGCTTGTTATCTTGTGACCTTAATATTTTCTCTTTCTGGGAAGAAGAAAGAAGAAGAAGAAGAAGAAGGGTGAGAAGAAGAATCAAAGAAAAGAAGAAAGAAGAAAGAAGAAGAAGAAGAAGAAGAAGAAGAAGAAGAAGAAGAAGAAGAATCTGTAAAAGAAGAAAAAGAAGAAGAAGAAGGGAGGCGAGAAGAGAAAAGGGGGAAACAAATGAAGAAGAAGAACCTAATCATAACCATAACATGATCCCCAATGATGCTAACATATCGTTAAAATCGTTAACTATAAAAGTGTAAATATGGATACACAACAGATAGAAGAATTGAAACGAAGAACAAAGAATTTGGAAGAATTCGGAAGAAGAAGAGAAGAAGAAGAAGAAGAAGAAGAAGAAGAAGAAGAAGAAAATTCTAGGTGTGTGGAGGGGGAGTAGGAAGTGGGAAGAGAAAGGATGTGGAGGCTGAAGGCAAGGAAATGGATAAATGGGACCTTGGCCCGAAGAGGAAGAATCCTGAAACTTTATGCTATCATCCACACGTTTCTTGATCTTCTTTATGTGAATATACACTAGAAGCGGCTACCCAGCATCACTTGGGTAGAGGTGTGGGTGAAAAGCCTTGGTGTATTGATTTGTTTACTTTTGAGATTTACAAATGCTAGAAATTCCAATTTCTATGGCTTGACCTGACCAACCGATTTATAGGAGGGGAAGGGGGGTTAACTCGAACTCAACGGGGCAAAATTCCACCATCATATGTCACCCCACAGAAGAAAAAAAAACAACAAAAAACAACCAAAATCAAGGAATCAACCGAACTTAATGAAATTTTCATTGTTCATATTTTAATATGCAGTATGCAAATTATCACAAATGTAATCCAGTGTGCAAATAAATATATTTTAGACAATAATATGTAGGAGAGACATCTAGATCTTTATCTAAACGGTTATCTGAACATAGATATCATATTAAACGAGATTTTCTAAACAACGCCCAAGCTAAACATATTTTAGACCATAACCATACCTTTGATTTTAAAGGTGCCAAAATATTAACTCACATACACAATAGAACACTACGTAGAATTATGGCATCTTGCGTTATTCTCACCCACCAAACCATCCCCCAAAGACAAGTCTTTTTTAATATATTCCCTTATTTAGCGAGACTTATAATCAGAAATCATAAAATATCCTTCACATAACCATTTCTGTCATATACTTCACAACAAATTTAAATTTCACATTATCCCAAAAACCTTACAATCATTCATACTGTTTGCTTTATACATAAGAAAAAACAAAAATAGAAAAATACAAATTTAAATACAGAAATAAAAATTATTTCCTAAAAAATCCGTTGCGGGTTAATACTCATCCGGTTTGAAAAGAGAATTTGTTTATCATCGAGTTGGAATATGTCTTCTTTTTTCAAAAAACTGTTACAATAAGAGATACATAACTGTCGCGACCGAGAAAAAGCGTTGGCGGTTGCTATATTTTGAAACTTCCGCATGACTTTTTGTACATCAATGTTTTCGTTTAAATTCATATTATTTTTCGTTCTCCGCTATTGATAAGTCTGGAGTAAAAACAAGCTCTGGAGATGATTTTATAAATCGAAATATTATTCAATATTAGCTATGAATATGATATAAAATCTTTTCACTTTAACAGCATATTGTGTTGTTTTCATATTCTTTTATCTATACTCATATATTAATGAATAAAAGATATAATGCATCAGTTATTTTATTTAAAAACCTTGGATCATATGACCTTTAGGCACCCCTATCTCTGAATTCAAACCTGTTAAACTCCCCTTGGAGTGGTCACTACTAGAATAGGCTCAGTCCTAATTAGGGATCTATGTAATAAAAAGCTAAATCGAACTTAACAGACCTAAATTCCACTACCGTATGTCACTCAACCAAAAGAAAAAAATACCAAAAATCAGGGAATAAAACGAATTTAATGAAATTTTCAGTGTTGATACATTAATAAATAGAATATATAATGCACTAGTTATTTTATCTAAATACTTTGAACCACATATCTCTGAGGCGTAACACAGATTCTAAAAGATACGTTGTTCAAAGTTTACTAACCTGAACAAATGTTAAAGTTTTTAAATAAAATAACTGGTGCATTATATCTTTCATTCATTAGTATATCAACACTGAAAATTTAATTAAATTCGGTTAATTCCCTGATTTTTTGTTGTGTTTTTCAGCGGGGTGACATATGATGGTGGAATTTAGGCCCGTTGAGTTCGATTTAACAGGAGGGGTCTCTCCGATCGCCCGTCTAGCCTAAATAATGAGTTGTTGTGTGTCATGGAAAAACCTAAGCGTAGTTTAAGCTTGATATAAGGCCAGTGAAAATAGGTATGGGGTGAAGGTTGGTGTGGACAAACAACCAGCCGAAATGGAAGAAGACCTCCCCACTCCTTGAACCAGACTATGTTAAGCTTAGTAAATAATGATTGATATTCAACACTAGGAATAAAGGAATTCTATAGGTATAGGACCGGTTTACCTCAGTCGGTAGAGTGTTCGGCTGGGAATCACAAGGTTCTTGGTTTGATACCGGCCCTCGCCAACTCAGCGAATGAGTAGCACAGGGATCTGTGCGGTAAAGTGAGGAACTGATGGTAAGTGTGCACTCAACCTTAGATGCTAAAATAATCTCCTTGGTCTATGAGGGTGGTCTAGTGAAAGGGGAATAGACTCCTTCGCTGTCTGGCCGATACCGACTTTAGGCCGCCCCGACGACTTTACTTTTTTACTTATAGGTATATAAAAAGTTTAAGAACCACTGTTTTAGAATACTTTTTAAAAGCAATTGATGATAGGGGCAAATGGCAAGAGAGAGTCAAAGGAACCCATGCTGTGATGATGATGATGATGATGATGATTGGTTGACTGGTTGATTGATTTTAATGGCATATCAAGCTGTCTAGGGTTATGTCATGGCTAACTGGTAAGAAGTAATATATGTTGTATATTTATATTTATACTTTTTAGTAATTGGTTTTAACAATGTGTTAGCATTATTGGGGATTATGTTGTATGGTATTGATTTGTTTCATGTCTATATTCTATGGTATCATTTTATTTCTCTCAAAAAAGAGAGAATATCCTCCATGTTGACATTTTCAAACAAATCTTTCATATTGTTTGCTTTAAAATAACAGTTTCTGGTTTGAGCAAGAAACCTGCATTCCAGGAATAAGTGTTTAACTGTCAAAGGTGTTTGACATGTTTCACATTGTGGTTGTTGTTCTTGTTTGAGTATATTGGAGTGCATTAGTCTCGTATGACGAATGCGTAATTGGGATACAATGACTTGTTCCTTTCTAGACTTCCTTGGTCTCCAGCCTCCCAAATTGGGTTCGATTAGGAAGAGTTTATTGTGGATGTTGTTGCCATTTTGTATGAAGGAATCTATCAATTTCAAATCAGTATATGGTATCTCTAAATTATCAGGGATCAAATCTAGAGCCGATTTATAAAGCGATGTTCCATATTTTTAATCCATGAAAAATAAACTAAGTAGAAATCTGATATGACAGGTCTCTTACTCCAGGCAACTAGAACCCCTTGATAAGAAAAATAAAAACTTACATTCATGAGCTCTTTGCATGCACTGGATACAGTTTAGAGCAGTGGTCCCCGACCAGGGGGTCATATGGCCCCCGTAAGGACCATGTAACATTTTTGTGTTCCAGGCAAGCAAAAGAAATTATAAAAGGACTTTTAAACATCGAAACGCTATGGTGCGTCAATCAGCGCAAAGTAGGAATCAAAGGTTGAAAACCAAATGAGAACAAATTACTAACAATCTTATTAATTACTAATTACTAACTATTATTAATTACTAATAGTATTAAATCTATCAATAATGGAGATTCGCTTCCGGCTTTTGTCTGTAACAAAAACTACGTCACTGCTTACGTCACATTACCCAAAATCGTCATAACATAGAATAAATACACTCAAAATTTGAACATGCAGCATTAGACAGTCCTTATTGTCTTTTAAAACAAGTTTTAATAAATATATGACTGGTATTATATATCTATATATAGTTTGTTTTATTTTAATACATATTTAAAGTTTACATTTCAAATTGTTTTATTTTTTAATCCTTTAAGGAATTTGATGATGTTACTTACTTAGGGTACAAACTCGCTGACATTGAATTTTTAACTCCTACCCCTCAGGCAATATGTTTCAAAGATATATTTTACATCGCCCGGAGGGTGTCTTTTATTTTGCTAGTATTACTAATTACTACTAATATTAGACCCCCAGTCTCTATTGCATGCATCGAACCCGTTCGTTTTTCTCGGGCGGACGCAAGTGACCCCTTTTAAGTAAAGTGCGATAAAACCTGACTGAAATGACTTTTCACTTGACGGCGGAACACAAGTGGATAGGAAAGGTTAAAGTCAGGTTCACAGATAGATAAATAGATAGATAGTGTGTATTTTGTATATCTGTGTGTGTGTGTGGTGTGTGTGATAGAAAGATAGTGTGTGTGTGTGTGTGTGCGTGTGTCTGATAAATAGAAAGATAGTTTGTGGTTTCATGTCTGTGTGTGTGTGTGTGTGTGTGTGTGTGTGTGTGTGTGTGTGATAGATAAATAGTGTGTGTGTGTGTGTGTGTGTGTGATAGAAATAGGTGTGTGTGTGTGTGTGTGTGTGTCTGATAAATAGATAGATAGTTTGTGTTTATATATATGTGTGTGTGTGTGTGTGTGTGTGATTGATAGATAGTGTGTGTGTCTGATACATACATAAATAGTTTGTGTTTTTATGTGTGTGTGTGTGTGTGATGGATAGGTAGATAGTGTGTATGTGTATGTGTGTGTGTGGAATAGATAGTTAGTGTGTGTGCGTGTGAGCATGCGTATGTGATAAATAGATAGGTGGATAATATGTGTGTATGTGTGTGACAGAGAGAGAAATAATGTGTGTGTATGTGTGTGTGTGATAGAGAGAGATAGTGTGTGTGTGATAGATAAATAGATAGTGTGTGTGTATGTGTGTGTGTGATAGATTAATCGATATTATGGGTTTGCAATAGATAGATAGTGTGTGTGTGTGATAGATGTGTGATAGATAATGAGTGTATGTGTGTGTATGATAAATATATAGATAGTATGTGTATGTGTATGTGATAGATAGATGGATAGTGTGTATGTGTATATGTGATAGATAGATAGATAGACAGATAGTATGTGTATGTATGTGTATGTGATAGATAGATAGTGTGTATGTGTATATGTGATAGATAGATAGATAGATAGATAGACAGATAGTATGTGTATGTATGTGTATGTGATAGATATATAGTGTGTATCTGTACGTGTGATAGATAGATAGATAGATAGATAGATAGTAAGTCTATATATGTGTGTGTGATAGATAGTGTGCGTGTATGTGTGTGTGCGTGTGTGATAAATAGATAGTGTCTGTATGTGTGAGATAGATAGATAGAGAGACAGACAGACAGACAGAGACAGAGACAGAGACAGAGACAGAGTGAGAGAGAGAGTGAGTGAGTGAGTGAGTGAGTGAGTGAGTGAAGCCCCAAAATTGGCCAATCAGAACAGCGCTAAAAAAAAAGCATCTGGGATTCAACTGACTTCCACTTTCTCTCCCTTATCTCTAAAAACATTTACCATCGTCTGACACACAAGAGGACCGATCGTCGCTTGCTTACTATCATTAAATACGAAAGCCAATTTCTTGCCATTTACGATGCCAAGCCACGGAATTCGGTAAATTCTCACTTGAACTATGTGAGGGTCGGTTTAGCTCAATCGGTAGAGTGTCTATCTGGGAACTTCAAGGTTCCGAGTTCAATTCCGCCCCCCGCCAAATCAGTGTATGAGTAGCACAGTAGTGCGGTAAAGTGAGGAGCTGATGGTAGGTGTATCGGTCCAACTCATACACTTAAAACATTCTCCGACTTTAGGCCACCCCGACAACTTTACTTTTCCCTTTACTTAAGAGCTATTGCTGAATAGTTCAATATGTAAAAGTATAATAAATATATGACCAAATAAGTTGCTGCTGGGAATTATTCTAATCAGGGCCCATTTTTTAATATCATCATTATATCGCGCGGTTTATCTCAGTCGAATGAAGTTCCGCCTAGGTCCCTAGTTTGATACCGGCTCTCGTCAACTCAGTGTATGTGCAGCACAGGGAACTGTGCGATAAAGCGAAGAGCTGATCGTAAGTGTGAGACTACCCCACATAAGCTACAAAACAATCTTCTTGGTCTAGAGCTTGTGAAAAGGGGATAGACTCCCTCGCTGTCTGGCTGATACAGACTTTAGGCCACACCAATGACTTTACTTTTAATTTAGTAGCATTGATATCCATGACAATCTTTTGCAGACCGTCACTATTATTCATTACTCTCGGGAGGTCCTCTGCGCAGCATCAAGTATTCCCATAGAGTTGGTCAATGTAGGTTTTTGCTTAGCAGCCCACAGTGCTGTTCCATTGTGCTAGTTTCCATTGAAGAACATCACTAATGAGTTCGTTCTTGCTTCAAGCAAGTATGATTCTTGTTTATCTCACTTGGATGGTTTGTGTGATAAGGGGCAAGTGGTCATACAGATGCATTTTGTAGGGTGATGTCTCAACGATTTTGTTTAATATCGCGCGGATTTAAGGTTTAATTTTAGCGATTCTTAATTATCTGATTTTGTGTTGGAAGAATT
>CM042180.1:42954475-42959475 GCA_023376005.1 Doryteuthis pealeii | reverse complement strand
TTGAATTTAGTTGTTGTGTTGTCATATCCACTTTTCCCCCTATTTTCAACCACATTTTGTTGGATTTACTTAATCCTTCACCCCTCACACACTCACACGCGCACACGCAGCACACACACACACACACACACACACATATATATATATATATTCTTTGTTGGGGTACCAAGTTTCTTGGTACAAGGTGATTCTAGGCTGGTTCTATCATCTAACTGTAGTTTGTTGTAGAGTTCAGGTTCCGTGTGAGAGCTCAATGTTTAATTTGGTCCATAATCACGATACCCATGGTATTTTAGGCCTTTTTATTCACACACACACACCGACAAACACCCACCCACCCCATATATATATATATATATATATATATATATATATTTGAAAAGAAGGAAAAACTCAACACCATTATTCCATAAATAAATTTATTTCGACCAAAATTGGGGCCTTTATAAATCTAAGTTGATTTAACAAAGTTCCCTAAAATTCAGTCTCATAAAGATTTTATGGAATAACGGTGTTGAGTTTTTCCTTCCTTTCAAAGATAAATATTGCTCTGTATATAATCTAAAAAGTTTATTATACATTGAGCTCATTTTAGTGATTTAAAGATTCCCTGTATTTATACATACTGGATCATACAATAATAATACAGTGTGTCTTAGAAATCACATAGAGAATCATCCCTTACTACCAAGTTTTGGATACCTCACATTCCCCCTCTCTCTCTCTCTCTCTCTCTCTCTCTCTCTATATATATATATATATATATATATATATATGTATATATATATATATAAAGTAAGTAAAGTCAATGGGGCGGCCTAATGTCGGTATCAGCCAATCAGCGAGGGAGTCTATACCCTTTTCAATAGCGCTAGACCAAGGAGATTGTTTTTAGCATCTTAAGTGGAGTGCCACACTAACCATCAGCTCCTTACTTTACCGCACAGATCCCTGTGCTACTCATACGCTGAGTTGGCGGGCACCGGTGTCGAACAAGGAACCGTGTGGTTTCTAGCTGAACGCTCTACCGACTGAGTTCTGTCAACATCTTTAGCTTTCATAATATTCAATTTTTTCTCCGGTTTATTGAAAACTTTTCCTTTCGCAAATATCCTAAGCAAATACAGAGATAAAAAAATAATAATCGAGTCACTGCTACTGCTGCTGCTTCTGCGGCTGCTCCTGCTGCTATTAGCGTTGTTTGATAATTAAGCCAATTAGGTATTCTTATATTCTCATAACTTGGGAGTTAAAAACAACTTCCTGTTTGTATTCTTCTTCCAGACATAAATACCTTGCTCTTAAAAAACATAAATAATAACGATAAATTTAGCAAAATAAAAGAGGAAATATTTTTCACGAAGATTAAATAAAGCAACATACGAGGTATGTCAGAAAAGTTCCAGGTAATTTATGAGGAAGTGCGTCCTGGTCTCCTGCCTCAGAAATTGCTTCCCGGTGACTATTAAAATAACGTCCCCAGCTATGTCGTCTCGGTGGTGTTATTTAAAAAAAAAACCAATTTAGGGCGTTAAATGTATTTTAGGGGGAGGGCTTCTTTTTTGGCGTAATTCTTATTTATTTATCGTAATTTGTCGTAATTCTTGTTTATTAATAGAAATTTGTCGTAATTCTTGTTTAGATATGAAGATGGATCTATATCTATCTATCTACCTCAATTTGTTCATTTTTTACTTTGTTTATATATATCTATCAACCCATCTCCGTTTGTTCATATCTATCTATATTATTTTGTTTGTTTATCTATCTATCTCAGTCTATTCCAAACTATATATCCATCTTCATATCTAAACAAGAATTACGACAAATTACGATAAATAAACAAGAATTACGACAAATCTCCCTAAATTAACAAGAATTACGACAAAAAAGAGAAGCCCCCCACCTCTAAAATACATTTAACGCCCAGAAGTTGGTTGTTTTCGTTCAAGTAAAACCACAGAGACGACATAGCTGGGGACGTTATTTTAATAGTAACCGGGTAGCAATTTCTGAGGTAGGAGACCGGGACGCACTTCCTCATAAATTACCAAGTTCCAGTATGTCAGAAAATGTTCATGTAAGAGACATCGTCCAATGTGAGTTCTTGCTACAGGGACAGACGATCAACCAGCTTGTCTACAAAGAGATGCTACAGCGTTTGCTTCGTTCAGTGCGCGAGAAGAGGCGAGAGATGTGGCATAACAAACGCGTGGGTGCTTCATCATGACAATGCACCTGCCCATTCTGCCCCGAGTTCCTGCCACAGAAGAACATCACTGAGCTGGATCAACCTCCCTACTCGCCCGACCAGGCTCCATGTGATTTTTTCCTCTTCCCAAAGATCAAGAGAGTTATCAAGGGAACCCGTTTTGAGAATTTGCACGATATCAAAAAGGCCGTGACGACAGAGCTACGGAGAATCGCGGAAGAATCCTTCTAAGTGTAACTGCAAGCGTAGCAGAGAAGATTGCGTAAGTGCATGAGACTCCAGGGGTATTACATTGAAGGGAATAACTTATAGTTTGTAGTTTGGATTTGAAATAATTTTTTTGTGACACCAGTCCTGGAACTTTTAACTAATTAATTAGGCGGGCATACCTATTTAAATGTAAGGCTAAACAAATCGAGAAAAATCAATCTCTGTATGTACATTTCGGCCTATTAGGCCTCATCAGCAGAGCTATAGATAGAAAGACCGCCTTGTGCGTGATTCTATAGCTCTGCTGTGATATCTATAGCTCTGCTGATGAGGCCTAATAGGCCGAAATGTACATACAGAGATTGATTTTTCTCAATTTCTTTAGCTTTACATTTAAATAAGTATGCCCGCCTAATTAATTAATTATTAATTAATTAACTTTCAAAATTAGGTACGACTTCAATTAATTTGTTTGTTTGTTTTGTTTTACGGCATATCAACCTCAGTGGGTCATTTAATGCCGATAAAGTTTTGAAATAAATCAATTCTTAATGGATAATACAATTTTTTTATAAAATACATTTTCTATTTAAACCATAGATGGGAACCCTAACAGGTACTACCACTCCGGGTCAGAGTAGACCAGGGAGCAAATGGTGATAAGGGTGCTCCACATTCCCCAAACCATCAGATAGAGTTTAACGTCATTTCCCAGGACATGTAGACCCGCAGCCACCGCCCTTCTAGCACCCATATGATAAAAAAGGGGGTTGGGTTTGCCATAAGGACAATAGGGTTGGGAAAAATCATATAGGTGCTAGGGCTTGACATGGCCAGCTGATTGATCGGAGGGGGCCTCTCCGACCGCCCGTCTAACCCAAGATAGGCCAAAGTGGAGTATTGCAAATCATGCTCATCCACCTGGGCTCTATTCTTAAGCATCACGGGTCACCACCCACGGCCAATAGGTGGCCCCATTGGGGGAGTCTTACCCCTCTGCAGAGGTGCAGTCGGTACATTCTAACACCCCAGCCGACAGGGCGGGACTTTCAATTAAGCACATATTCTCCCCAAAATTGTCGGCTAAAAAAAAAGCCATATAAACACATCGTTGTGCATTTACTTCTCATTACACATATTGTGTGTGTGTTGTGTTGTGTGTGCGTGCGTGTGTGCTTGTGTGTGTGTGTGTGTGTGGTGTGTGTGTGGTCTTTGCGGTGTGTGTGTGTGTGTGTGTGTGTGTGTGTGTGTGAATATTTCATCATAAAGAGTCCAGATGTGAATATCTGTGTCGCAGATGTTTGCCGTTGTATTAAATCCGGGATTTTATGAAAAGTTGTTAAAAAAAAAAACAGAATGGGAGAAAAAATGATCACAGAAAATGCTGCTTCTGCTGCTGCTGCTACTGCGACTCTTGCTACTGCTCGTCAAATGCGGACATAGCAGGTGCTTTTTTTTCTCTCTGCTTCACAAAACATCACATTTACTTCCTGTATTGTCAAAATGATATTAACACCATTTATAAAGATTATCTTCAGCTGTCAGACACCATATCGATGGAGGATTGCCAAATCTATGGCGGATAAATTCCAGAAATTCACAGGGCAACAAATTAAATTAAAGAAATACGTCTTTAATGGAAATCTCAACTATTGTCAATTTTTAAATGAATTAGCATCACCATCTGTTCGATTATTTCCGTATATATATATATAGATATATATATATATATATATATATATCAATAAATAAGTTATCCACAGACACGTGTTTCGAGCTTTCACCTCTTATCAGTGTGGCTACACTTTAACAGCTACCTCTGGCCGGTTTGAGACCTGATTGAATTTTTGTCCTCCAAGTCTCTTGCCCATGCAGCCAGTAGCTGCTGTCAAATATGGGAGGATATTTAATTGATACTTTTCTAAGCGGAAATGAATTCTCTAGAGTCCTGTAACTTTGTAAACAAAGTGAGGTTTAGCTACACGCCAGAACGGTGAATTTTACAATTAAATCCCTATTTAGAGAACTCAATTGGGAGTATATATTAATAAATAAGTTATCCACAGACACGTTGTTCGAGGTTTCACCTCTCACAGTGTGGCTACACTTTAAACAACCTACCATGGCCAGTTTGAGACCTGAATGAATTTTCGTCGCCAAGTCTCTTACCAATATATATATATATATATATATATATATAATATATATATATTAAAATAAGTGTATTTTGCAAGCATTTTTCTTATACAAATTTTGTTGGCTGTACAGTACAATTCTTGTCGGGACAAGTTTTTCGTTGATCCTTCTATTTTCGGCGCCATCTTTTTGGTGTTCAGGTGGAACTTGGTGTAACAGTTCCACCAAAGGTTTCGATACGAGCGCTTTCGGCAATAACAGTTTGCCATCATCAGGCAGGAAACGATGGTATGGTTTCGTGTCTCGTTATTTAATGAGAACGAGTATAGCAAGGAATTCAGAGTGTGAGGTAATAACAATAGATAGTGGAAGGTTGTAGGAATGGTAGTGGTTCGAGCGAACGATGTAGGAGGGGGGGGGGCGGTCAAATGAATCCTCTCTT
>CM042180.1:42915620-42954375 GCA_023376005.1 Doryteuthis pealeii | reverse complement strand
CACGAGATCCTTATATACACAAAACTCCAACAGGTCATCCTTAGCATCACGGGTCGCCACCTCACAGCCATAGGCGCCCCCATTGAGGGGGTCTTACCCCTTTGCTGAGGTACAGTGTATTGTAACACTTCAAGCGACAGAGCGGACAGATTTGGTATAGAAACAATGTTTCTTTTTGTGTTTTTTTTCGGTATCGAAATGTTTTTTTGTTTTTTTTTTCTAAATAATAAAATAGCCTCGATAGTTGTTTTGTTTGTTCGTTTGTTTTTGTTGTTGTATAGAACTATTTATGATATTTGAGTTATAAATAAGCCGAAATAGCTTGTGAAATATCAACCGAAACCGGGGATTCCGTCTACTCGTAATAACGTCGTTCACCCCACTTGTTGCATAGCCCTTCTTCGCTACTCTGAATCGTATACGTTGCTGGTATACTGTTTAATGAAATCACAAGGCATGCTGTATGTAGTAGGAGATTTGACTTTTTATTTAATTCCTTCGTGGTGCGTGTGAGTGGACAATGAAATGACAGAGGGTTGACAATGACTTCCACTCCTACTGCTGCTGGGATGGTGAGGTGAGGGGTGCTGAACCCCACTGCCCGCTAGCAGCGCTCGACCGTGTCGACGGTCAGACTCCTTGTGCTCTGTTCGCCGTCTCCTGTCTGACTGTCCCTACTGACCGCTGACTGCTTAAGTACGCGCAACCCTATCTATTGTTTTCTTTGTTCAATTTCCTCTTTGTCTGGATTTCCCGCCAAACGCCCACATATTCATCGTTCTCTCTGGCGGAACCTTCTAGTTCCGGTTCTTCTTTGACTCCCTTATCTATTGTTCATCATTTTGCTTTCAATTTCTTTTGTCCTTTCGAATTTCCCGCGCCAAAATAAATTGAAACAATAGTCAATCTGCAACACACTGCCAAGAAATTCGGCTTATTTATGACTCCACTCCACTCCACTCCCACCAACCCCCTCCACTCCACACTACTCCCACCAATTTAATAGATGTTCGTGTTTATACACACTCACACAACCGATACGTACATGTTTAGCGTGACTGTTTGGTTGCTTGTGAGGTAACTAAGTTTTAACTTAGTATAAGTCCACATGTCAACTATCATCTTCAAACATGAGAATGACATGGGTTTTTTTTCTTTTGCTTTTGAGTTAGTGGTCAGGGTAAGGGAGGGGTTGTGGATAATGTTAGTTTGTCCAAAAGGAAAAAAACATTAAATAAAATTAATTTTACAAGTACTCTTCCTAATCAAACCAACTTTGGGAGGCTGCAGACCAACTTTAAGGAAGTCTAGAAAGGAACAAGTCATTATGTCCCGATTATGCATTGGTCATACAAAACTAACACACTCTTATATACTCAAACAAGAACAACAACCACAATGTGAAACATGTCAAACACCCCTGACAGTCAAACACTTATTCATGGAATGCAGATTTTTTGCTCACATCAGAAAACATTATTTTAAAGCAAACAATATGAAGGACCTATTTGAAAATGTTAACATAGAGGATATTTTCTCCTTTTTGAGGGAAATAAAATTATACCATAGAATATAGACATGAAACAAATCAATGTCATAGAGTATGATTCCCAATAATGCTAACACATTGTTAAAACCAATTACTAAATGTATATATATGAATACACAATATGTATAACACCCCAACCGCTAGGCATGATATAACCCTGGACGGGTTGATATGCCGTTTAAAATTAATAAACCAAACCAAACCAAACCAAAACCGTAACAGACTGGAATTAATAAATATTACTAAAGAATGAAAATATATCATACAACAACATTACCTGTCACATTTTTTAGCGAATAAAAGTTACACTTAATTTCAGTTAAATATATATATATATAATATATATATATATATATATATATATATATATATATATTTGTTTCCATTATTTTGTTTTGTTTGGTCTGTCTTGTTTTACGGCATATCAACCTCAATGGGTCATTTAATGCCGACCAAGTTTTGAAATAAATTCGTTCTTAATGGATAATCAAATTTTGTTTATCAACTCATGTTTTTCTATTTAACCCATAGATGGGATCCTAACAGGTAATACCACTCCGGGTCAGAGTGGACCAGGGAGCAATGGTGATGAAGGGGTGCTCCACATTCCCCAAACCTCCAAAACTGGAACCTCACCATCAGATAGAGTTTAACGTCATTCCTAGGACATGTAGACCCGCAGCCACCGCCTTCTAGCACCCATATGATAAAAATGGGTTGGGGCTTGCCATAAGGACAATAGGGTTGGGAAAATCATATAGGTGCTAGGGCTTGACGTGACCAGCCGATTGATCGGAGGGGGCCTCTCCGACCGCCTGTCTAGCTCAAGATAGGGCCAAAGTGGGGTATTGCATGTCATGAACTGCTCATCCACCCGGGCTCTATCCTTAAGCATCACGGGTCGCCACCTACGGCCAACAGGTGGCCCCATTGGGGGAGTCTTACCCCTCTGCAGAGGTGCAGTCTGTGCATTCTAACGCCCCAGCCGACAGGGCGGCCATTATTTTGTACTCTTATAAAAGAAGTTTAAATTTCGGGCGCCATTTTCTTCCAAGCCCGAGGTAAGAGGAGTTTCATTTTTTTTCTTTATATCACATTTTTTTTTTCTTTGTCTTTTTTCTCTGTCATTATTGTTGGCCAACAAAATGCAATTAAAACTGTTTATGATATAGAAAATGCAGAACATCCGCAGACAGTAGGAATTTTTTTATTTTTTTATTTATCAGAATTACAAATCAGGAAATACATAAATGAACGGTAATAAAATATTTGTAGTAAAATTTTAAGTAAGAATATTTTTCAAAGTTGAATATTTCGCAAAGTTTATTCAGGTATAAATAAATAAGTAAGTAAAAAAAAAAAAATAAAAATAAAAATAAATAATAAAATAAAAAAACAAAGAAAAAACATTTGAAATCAGAATATACAGTGAGACAATATTTATAACTTTTCTTTTCAATTCCAACGAATCTTTTCTCTGAATTTTAGAAAAGAAGTCTTCTATCCGATAAAATACTACTTGTGTTCCGACAAAATACAACCGTTATCATCTTGCAACTGTTACATACTCCGCCCTGTCGGCTGGGGCGTTAGAATGCACCGACTGCACCTCTGCAGAGGGGTAAGACTCCCCCAATGGGGCCACCTGTTGGCCGTGGGTGGCGACCCATGATGCTTAAGGACAGAACCCAGGTGGATGACCAGTTCATGACATGCAATACTCCACTTTGGCCCTATCTTGGCTAGACGGGCGGTCGGAGAGGCCCCTCCAATCAATCGGCTGGTCATGTCAAGCCCTAGCACCTATATGATTTTCCCAACCCTATTGCCCTTATGGCAAGCCTCAGACCCTTTTTATCATATGGGTGCTAGAAGGCGGTGGCTGCGGTCTACATGTCCTGGGAATGACGTTAAACTCTATCTTGATGGTGAGTTTCCAGTTTTGGAGGTTTGGGGAATGTGGAGCACCCTTCATCACCATTGCCCCTGGTCCACTCTGACCAGGAGTGGTAGTACCTGTTAGGGTCCCATTTATGGGTTAAATAGAAAATGTATTTATGAAAAAATTGTATTATCCATTAAGAATTGATTTATTTCAAAACTTTATTGGCATTAAATGACCCACTGAGGTTGATATACCGTTAAAAAAAAAGTTACATACTGACGTTTTCACAGTACCAAATTAGCATATAATGTTGTATACCCTTTCTTACTTCTTACTTCTGGTCGTCTTTTCTTCTGGCCGGCTTTGCTATTCTGATCGTCTAACATCTTGGTCTGGTCTCTTCTAAAGTCTGGACTCTCCCTGGGGACTTCGGGTCTGGTTACTGTTAGGGATTTCTCCTTATCAGAAGCCCTGTGTTATTGTTAGTTTTTAGGTAATAAACACAAGACTTCGATTTACGTTGATGTTACTTTATTTCCAAATCCCCAAACCAGACGTCTGCGCAGATCCTCACATCTTGCTAGCTCGGCTTCTAACTTCTAACTGACTTAAACTTACTATATCCTTAAACCGGAAGACAGGTTCTTCCATGCCTTCCGGTTCTCACGATCCATCCCCGCAAGGCAAGGTGAGAGGAAGGTCAAGCGCCGTCACACACTCTCAAGGCCATCAGCTGCACTAATCGCCGTTATGATTTCTACACTAACTTATAAAAGTCTTAGGAATCCAATAATTATGTAACAGCAACTATCTCTGGTTAAAAAATGAGACCGCCCAAATGAGTGTCGCTACCTCACCTAAATAATGAGCGATTCCGTTTTTATTGTATAGAAAGAAAGGGAAGAAAAAAGACATGCTACACAGAAAAAATATAATAAGAAAGGAAGAAAGACAGAGAGTAGGGAAAAGTTAGAGAGAGGGGGTAAGCGCACGGAAGTGATAGCGCTAATCTGTTTCAATCGTACATAATGAAAAGATGAAAAGAAGTAAAGAAATACAAAGAAAGAAAGGTAAGAAAAAGGACATGTTACACAGAAAAAAAATGATAAAAAGAAATAAAGAAAGAACGGAGATGGGGAATAATAGAGAGAGGGAGGGGGTGAGCGGAAGCAATAGCTTTAATCTGTTTCAATCGAATAATAATGTAAATATGAAAATAAATAAATAAATAAATAAATAGAGGGAGAGAGTTAAATCAGTTTTATTATACTTTTTACATATTGAATTATTTACAGTAGCTCTTAAGTAAACATATCAAATGTTGTAATAATTGAATTATCAAACTGTGGTATATCAACAAGTTCGGGTAGGTTGTATTACGATTTTTCGGACTGTTGTCCTCATCTTTATTGTTATATGCACAATGTTTCGGCCGATGTGCCTTCCGGTCTTCTTTGGGTGTTTCTTGTGATGTTTGGACTATTGTCCTTATCTTTATTGTTATATACACAACGTGTTGGTCAATATGACTTCCGGTCTTCAAGTGTTTCTTGTAGACTCTTTTTAGATGAGGCTTGATAATTTATATTATTTAGATTTTTGGGGACTGTTGTCCTCATCTTTATTATTATGTACACAGCGTTTCGACGGATGTGCCTTCCGATCGTCTTCAGTGTTTCTGGTGAATTTTTTTAGATGAAGCTTGATGATTTGTATTTTTTAGATTTTTGGGGACTCTTGTCCTCATCTTATTATTATTATTATTATTATTATTATTATTATTATATTATTATATACGCAACGTTTTCGATCGATGTGCCTTCCGATCATCTTCAGGTGTTTCTTGTGAAATCTTTTAAGATGAGGCTTGATAATCTATATTATTTAGATTTTTGGGGACTGTTATCCTCATCTTTATTATTATTATTATTATTATTATTATTATTATTATTATTATTATTATTATTATATACGCAACGTTTCAACCTATGCGCCTTCCAGTCTTCTTCAGGTGTTTCTTCTGAAATCTTTTTAGATGAGGCTTGATAATTTATATTATTTAGATTATTTTGGGACTGTTGTCCTCATCTTTATTATTATTATATACGCAACGTTTCAACCGATGCGCTTCCAGTCATCTTTCAGGTGTTTCTTCTGAAATCTTTTTAGATGAGGCTTGATAATTTATATTATTTAGATTTTGGGGACTGTTGTCCTCATCTTTATTATTATTATATACGCAACGTTTCAACCTATGCGCCTTCCAGTCATCTTCAGGTGTTTCTTCTGAAATCTTTTTAGATGAGGCTTGATAATTTGTATTATTTAGATTTTTGGGGACTGTTGTCCTCATTTTTATTATTATATACACAACATTTCGACCGATGTGTCTTCTGATCGTTTTCAGGTGTTTCTTGTGATTTTTTTTAGATGAGGCTTGATAATTTATATTATTTAGATTTTGGGGGACTGTTGTCCTTATTATTATTATATAAGCAACGTTTCAACTGATGCCCCTTCCAGTCATCTTCAGGTGTTTCTTGTAAAATATTTTTAGATGAGGCTTGATGATTTGTATTATTTAGATTTTGGGACTCTTGTCCTCATCTTTATTATTATTATACACGCAACGTTTCAACCGATGTGCCTTCCAGTCTTTTTCAGGTGTTTCTTGTAAAATATTTTTTGAGATGAGGCTTGATAATTTGTATTATTTAGCCTTTTAGGACTGTGGTCCTCATCTTTATTATTATATATTCTACGTTTCGGCCGATGTGTCTTCTAGTCTTTTTCAGAAGAACCGATGTTTTCAGCGTGATTTGATAGAAATCGAATTTCAAAGGAAACATTTTCAGTAAATGCTAAGAGGAATCGGTTGAAAATGTTATTGGAATTATTGTTGGAAAATGTCAGAAATAGCAAAATAAATTCAGATTTATAAAAGAGAATGGAACTAAATCTTGGGTAGAGGAATTACACAATGGAAATTTATACATTGAAATTATCAGGGGTTTTAAGGGGGGGGGGAGAAAAAGGGAAAGGGGGCAAGTTGGGTTTGTTTTGTTTTACGGCATATCAACCTCAGTGGATCATTTAATGCCGATAAAGTTTTGAAATAAATCAATTCTTAATGGATAATACAATTTTTTTTTATAAACACATTTTTCTATTTAACCCATAGATGGGACCCTAACAGGTATTACCACTCCGGGTCAGATAAATAGAGTTTGTGGTAACGTTTGAATTTTTGTTATGAACAGAACTTCATCTACATTTCTCTCGGTTCTTTATGACACCTTTTTTTAGGGTAAAACCCAAAAGCCCAGATAAACGAAAAAAAATATTTAAGAATATTGACATTTTTCTCTTGTTCGATAAATCAACAAACCCGACTCCCCCTCCAGCCCCAACCATACTAACCTGGTTTTTTTGTTGTTTTTTTGGTAGATTTAATCTTTTTACATCTAAGAATGAAATTGTCATATTATTTTGTTGTTGTTGTTGTTTTTGGCACACTTTTTTTTATTTGTTTTTTTTAAGTTTTCCTTGCTATTTTTTTCTTTTCTTTCTTTCTTTCTTTTTTTTTTTTTTTGAGGTCGTGAATATTTTAATTCCTTTGACAAATGCATATGACAAATTTAACGATGACAGTTGCGTGACTTTAAGAACTAACTGCGATATGAAAACACCAAAATACAGTCATATATACATACATACGTATATATATATATATATATATATATATATATATATATATATATATATATATGCATGTATATATGTATATATATATTTATATGCATTATATATATATATATATATTTATATGCATATATATATATTTATATGCATATATATATTTATATGCATATATATATATATATATTTATGCATATATATATGTATATTTATATTCATGTATACATATATATGTATATTTATATGCATATATATATATATATATATATATATATATATATATATATATATATATATTTGTATATTTGTATATGTATAAGTATTAACTTACCGGTGAGTGTAAGAACGATCGTTGGAAGCGCACAATATCCAGAGGTTAAGGTTGAGAAAAAACAAATACAAAGTGCTCAATACAATGTAGAGCATAAATTTATTTTAACAATGGAAAGGAGTAACCTACTCGAGTTTCATCGATTGATTCTTCAGGGTTACTTTAAATTAATCGAGTTTTCGATTAATCTTAGGTGTTATAAACATGCCCGTTGTTATAAACATGCTCGATTAATTTATAGTAACCCTGAAGAATCAATCGATGAAACTCGAGTAGGTTACTCCTTTCCATTGTTAATATATATATATATGTATATATATACAGAGAGAGAGAGAGAGAGAGAGAGAGAGAGAGAGAGAGAGAGATGCATTTACATACATATAATATTATAATATATATATATATATATGTGTGTGTGTGTGTGTGTATACAGAATGAGAGATAGAAACATGTGTATACACACACAACACACACACAGACATATATATATATATATATATATATATATATATATATATATATATATATATATATATATATATATATTGTATATATGTGTTAAGAGAAAGGAAATGAATCCGACGATATATGTGTATAGATAGAAGGGTATGAAAACACACCATGCTGTTAAAAAGAAAAAAATTATGAATATCGTTTTTAGATGTAAATGTTTTTAATACGGACTCATCAAGAGAGAAGCAGACCTAATTTTTATTTTGCTCTGATGATAATTTTTTATAAATCGAAATTTTGCCATTATTAGCAATGAAAAATATTTAAAAATATATTCATTTTAACAGCATTGTGTGTTATCATACCCTTTTATCTAACTCTCTCTCTCTCTCGCTCTCTTTCTCTCTCTCTCTCTCTCTCTCTCTCTCTCTATGTATATATATATATATATATATATATATATATATATATATATATATATAATATAAGTATAGATAAAAGGATATGAAAACACACAATGCTGTTAAAATGAATATGTTCTATCTCATATCCATAGATAATAGTGAACCATCTTTCGATTTATAAAAATCATCCTCAGAGTTTGTTTTTTTCTTTCTGATTATTTACCTCGTACCCCAATTGTACGGGTTAGGCACAAGGCCCTATTAAAGTGGGACCACCGACAAGCCGAGACTCATGGGTTGCAGGTGGAAAAAACAAGCTCTGAAGATGATTTTTATAAATTGAAACATTGTTCAATATTAGCTATGAATATGATATAAAATCTTTTCACTTTAACAGCATATTGTGTTGTTTTCATATCCTTTTATCTATACTCATACCGTCGGATTCATTTCCTTTCGCTTAATTTATATATATATATATATATATATATATATATATATATATATATATAATATATATTCAATTTTCGTCGAAATAAATTTATTATGGGATTACTGTATTGAGTTCTTCCTTTATTGATAAATATTGCTCTGTATATAATCTAAAAGGTTATTTTACATTGAGCTCTCTTTAGTGATTTAATGATTCACTGTATTTATACATACTGGATCATCAATATTAGTACAGTGGATCTTGAAATCACATATAGAACCATCTCTTACTACCAAGTTTTGTATAAATCTTATATATATATATATATATATGAAATGTTCAAACGATGTGTTTGAAATGGCGAAGGCCGACAATTTATGGGAGATTATGTGCTTAATTAAAGTCATACCTAATTTGTTAATTGATTAATTATAATTAAATGAATTAGGCGTACATATCGGTTTACATGTAAAGCGTAAATAACGAGAAAAAGTCGATCTCTGTATGTACATTTCAGCCCATTAGACCTCATCAGCAGAGCTATAGACAGGGCAGTGCTTTGTGCGCGATTCGAACCCTACCGTCAGGCGGACATTCTAACCACTGCACTGGTTGGCTTCCCCAGAATTTCTCGTTCATTTTTAAACTGGTATGTATATCGCACTTTTTGGGTGACTTATGGCACGACAGTATGAAGTAGTCAAACAATGTGTTTGAAAATGGCGAAATCTCCCACAAATTGTCGGCCTTCGCCATTTTCAAACATTGTTTGACTACTTCATATATATATATATATATATATATATATATATATATATATATATATATATATATATATATATATATATATATACAAGAAGATAAATCTATATGACCGGTGTCTTTTAATTCTTGTTTCTTTATATTTTTTCTTTCGATTCTTTAGTTAAAAATTTCACCATCTTTAAAAAATAAAAGTTGGTTACTTTTTTGTTTTTCATTTATTCATTTTCGTTTCTGACATTTCATAAATTGTAAAAGTGGTTATAAAAATCATTTTATGTTTTCTTTTTTAAACGCGACTGAAATTCTTTAGAGTAATCTTTGACTGATATCGAATGAAAAATTAAACTTGAACTTTCTTCATTCGTTCTTCACTTTTTGCAACCCTTTTTTTTAAAAGTCACTTGTAGCGGAAGTGAAAGGCAGGATGAACTTCCGGTTAACTTTAATGAGTCTGTTTCTCAATACTTACGGATGAAATGACTCGAAAGAAAACGACTATCACGTCTTTCCCTTCGAAAACCCGGGCCGAATCAGATTTCTAAACTAACTATTTCCACGTCTCTCTTGACCGGAGGTCAGTTGGAGTCATCCAAAATGCCAATTATAACCAACGGTTATGGAAATCTACCTGCCTCCTATTTTAAATCTAACGAACTTTATTTTAAACAAACTACAGGGTCTGCTCACAATTTATGATTCTCATAAATTGTAAACACTAATCCAGATCACAGTTAAACTGGGAGTAATGGCAATGAAGGTGTACTCCACACAAACCAGATCTGGAGCTTGACAAAAAATTAATAGAAATAATTGTAAAAATAAAAATAAAAAAGGTAATTTTAAATATACATTAGAATGAAATTGTTATAACCGAAATCACCAAATTTCCCCAGTTGCAAAAGTCACCTGACACAGTTTTTTTGCCAGCAACACTATCAGAGTAGTCCTTGCACACTCAGTCAAAAGTTCACCCGTTTAACGTACCCCTATCTTCACGTTAAGAAGATCAAAACTCAACTGTCCAGAGTGCGGGAAAGTAGGTATTAAATATTAATTAACTCCCCCCACCACCAAGACCTTATATCCGGCATATATCCAGAGGCGCGTAGTCTAATGGTTAGAGTCGTAGGAAATGGACTCGTCAACGCGAGTTCAATTCCTGGTCGAAGCTGTTGGCATTTCACATGGCGCTAATACTATATGCTATTTACCCATAATGCTATGGGTAAATAGCTGTGTAGATTAACTCTTTAACCATGGTGTCATGATATCCTGAGATTTCTCAGAATATCATTTAATAATAGCAAGGGGGATTGTCTATTTGTTAGAAAAAGAAAAGGAAAAAAGTATAAAATTTTAAATGATAAAGACAAAGTTAAGAGTTGCTGCCCTTGGCAAAAAAGGGGTTAATTCCCTTAGGTTTGTTTGGATTTAAAAAAGACGCGCGAAAAAAGGAGAGACGGACAGACGATAGAGAGAAACAGACGGTTTTTTAGTTTAGAGACGGCAGTTTAGTTTAGGGACTGGAGATTTCAGAGAAACGGACGGACACGAGAAGAGAGACAGATGAGATAGAATAGAGAGACTGACGGACGATAGAGAAACAAACGGTTGAAACCGGAGAAAGAGATTGTTGAGAAAAACTGAATTAATAATAATAATAAGGAAAGAAAAACGAAAAGTGATTGAGTTTGGGAAAAAGAAGAAGTTGTAGAGATCAGAGATATTTGAAGAAATAAAAACTGAATTAATTTGAGAAAGGAAAGAAAACGAAAGAAGTAATTGTTTGAAAACGGATTTTAAAAGAGAAAAGAGGAACTTATATTTGATAAAAGAAAAAAAACAAGGAAATAATAACAAAAAGAACAACTTATATTTTAACGAAAAAGAAGGTATTTTTTTAACTGTTCATGTACTTTTGTGCGTTTGCACCCGTCTGTTTAAAAAAAAAAAAAAAAAACAAAGTAAATAATAATTATATTTTATAAAATAAAATAATTGTTAATCACTCACAAATTGTCTTAATGACTAATATTTTTTAATATTTTTGTTGAAAGAAAACATTCTGTGTTTTTTCCCCTGAAGTATTTCTTTTTCTTGGAGAGTAAATAGCCTGGCCACTCAGGATCCACGCGACTAGTGAGTGTCTTGAAAATATTGACAGACACTTCGTGACACATGGCTAGATAACCAGTCTAGGAGAAGGAAAACTCTGAATTCAAATCTGTTAAACTCCGCTTATGAAATTGACCGTGTGTCGCATCCTGCTCGTGTGGAGGGGTTGGTAAATATATCCGGCATAATAACAGTCAGCCCTGCTCGACCAGTGCGAAATTTGCATATTCAACAGGGGTGACGGTAGTCTGGCTATAAGCCGCTCCTCATGACGAGGAGGCTGCGAGTTCAATATCTGTAGTCACTGGCTACACTCACCCCTCGCGCAGGCCAGACATAAAAGGGCGCACTTAATTCTTAGAGGTAGGGAATCGTGTAGTTCACATAGACTCATCAACATTATCATTGACTAGTGTTCATTATGAAATGCCAATTAGAATCCTTCCTAAAGAGAATCGTCAATATAATCGTGAAATATTGTTATTTTGTATACAAATTCTAAATATACAAATTATATCCACTACATATATAAGTGTGTATGAAAAAACTGTTTTACTTCTGTGTTTTCATGTTTGGTCTAATGTTTATGGGTTTGTTTGTTTGGTTTTAATTTTGTTTTATTTTTTTTTATTTGTTATCATTGTAATGTTGGTGTTGTTTTTTGTATTTTCTTAAACCTGTAAATTTCGTGAAGAGACAAAAAAAGTTTAACACATTTTGCTTTTATGGACACCATTATTATCAATATCATCATTATGTTAACTGTGACTAACACATGTATTTTGTTTTTTGTTTTTTGTTTTTATTCTGCGAAGAAAAAAAAGCGTCCATGAAACGGAATCTGCCCTAAGTGAAAAAAGAAGAAGAAGAAGAAGAAGAAGAAGAAGAAGAAGAAGAAGAAAGAAGAAGAAGAAGAAGAAGAAGAAGAAGAAGAAGAAGAATGGAAGAAGAAAAGAAGAAGAGAAGAAGAAGAAGAAAGAAGAAGAAGAAGAAGAAGAAGAAGAAGAAGAAGAAGAAGAAGAAGAAGAAGAAGAAGAAGAATGGATGGAAAGAAGAAGAAGAAGAAGAAGAAGAAGAAGAAGAAGAAGAAGAAGAGAAGAAGAAGAAGAAGAAGAAGAAGAAGAAGTGAAAAAACGATGAATAAGTAGAAAAGAAAAGGAAAGGAAAAACGAAGAAGAAGAAGAAGAAGAAGAAGAAGAAGAAGAAGAAGAAGAAGAAGAAGAAGAAGAAGAAAAAG
This sequence comes from Doryteuthis pealeii, assembly GCA_023376005.1. Lineage (NCBI taxonomy): Eukaryota > Metazoa > Mollusca > Cephalopoda > Myopsida > Loliginidae > Doryteuthis > Doryteuthis pealeii. The sequence continues at coordinate 42,941,504 of CM042180.1, read as the reverse complement.
AATGAAAGAAGAAGAAGAAGAAGAAGAATGGAAAGAAGAAGAAGAAGAAGAAGAAGAAGAAGAAGAAGAAGAAGAAGAAGAATCAAAGAAGAAGAAGTAGAAGAAGAAGAAGAAGAAGAAAGAAGAAGAAGAAGAAGAAGAAGAAGAAATGGATGGAAAAGAAGAAGAAGAAGAAGAAGAAGAAGAAGAAGAAGAAGAAAGAAGAAGAAGAAGAAGAAGAAGAAGAAGTGAAAAAACGATGAATAAGTAGAAAAGAAAGAAAGGAAAAAAAACGAAGAAGAAGAAGAGAAGAAGAAGAAGAAGAAGAAGGAAAAACGATGAATAAGTAGAAAAGAAAGGAAAGGAAAAACGAAGAAGAAGAAGAAGAAGAAGAAGAAGAGAAGAAGAAGAAGAAGAAGAAGAAGAAGGAAAAACGATGAATAAGTAGAAAAGAAAAGGAAAGGAAAAAACGAAGAAGAAGAAGAAGAAGAAGAAGAAGAAGAAGAAGAAGAAGAAGAAGAAGGAAAAACGATGAATAAGTAGAAAAGAAAAAGAAAGAAAAAAACAAGTAGAAGTAAAAACAAATAAAAATTGATAATTGTTCATTGTTAAATGATTATTTGATGTCGCATTCGAACAAGAAAAAAAAAGGAATGACAAATATTGACAAAGTAATAGAAGAACGATTAGCTTTTGCTCTCCCAGAATGCATCTCTTTCTGTTATATATATATATATATATATATATATATATATATATATACTAAAAACCTCATTATATATTGTTGTGATGTTAATTCAACAGTAAAAAAAAAAGTCAAGTCGAGGTAGGGTAAAATGAGACAAGTGTATTTACAATAATGGTACAGGAACGGCTAGCTTGCTGCTAAACGGTAACAGTACAACCTTTTCACTCGGTGTCTCACTATTTATAGTGAGAACCGGTGTATATTCTCCACTGTAGGAACGGCCGGTACAACATTTATATATATATATATATATATATATATATATATATATATATACACTAAAAACCTCATTATATATATATATATATATACACATTAAAAAGCATATTATATATATATATATATATATATATATATATATATATATATACGTGTGTGTGTGTGTGTGTGTGTGTGTGTGTGCGTGTGTGTTAAATATAAAATGCTAAATACAGCTATTCATTTCTTGGATTACTGTTCCATCGGGAACGTAAAAGTTTAACATTTAGGAGGATAGAAGCATCAGTATCATTATGGATTACTGTTCCATCTAGAACTTAACATTTTAATGTGTCGCTCCACTCCTTCCTAAATAGAAGCATCAATATCATCAGGGACAGCTGTTAACTATAAAATACTAAATAGAATCCATCCCTCCTTCTTAAATAGAAGCATCAATATCCTTATGGACAGCTGTTAACTATGAAATGCTAAATAAAGCCCTTTACCCGATCCTAAATAGAAGCCTAAATATCATTATGGACAGCAGTTCACAATAAAATGCTAACTGGAATCCCTCACTCCTCCCTAAATAGAAGTAGTACTATCATCATGGACAGCTGTTAACTATAAAATACTAAATAGAATGTTTCACTCCTTGCTAAATAGAAGAATCAATATCATCATGGACAGCAGTTAACTATAAAATGCTAATTAGAATCGTTTACCCCTTCCTAAATAGAAGCCTGACTATCATCAGGGACAGCTATTAACTATAAAATACTAAATAGAATATTTCACTCCTTGCTAAATAGAAGAATCAATATCATCATGGACAACAGTTAATAATAAAATACTGATTAGAATCGTTCACCCCTATTTTAAATAAAAGCATCATTGACTGAAATTCCAATTAGAATAGTTCACTCCTTCATAAACAGCAGCATAAATATCATCATGGACAGCTGTTAAATAACAAAATGTTAAATAGATTCGTTCACTCCTTCCTAAATAGAAGCAGCTATATCATAATGGACTGCTCTTATCTATGAAATGCCAATTGGCAGTCAAAATTTAGGAGGATTGAAGCATCAGTATCATCATGGATTACTGTTCCATCCAGAACCTAACATTTTAATAAAAACAAACCAAAACAAACCAAACCACTCCTTCCTAAATAGAAGCATCAGTATCATCATGGACTGCTATTAACTATGAAATGCTAAATATATATTTATCAACCCCTCCGCACGTGCAGGATGTGACACAAGGTCAATTTCTTAAGCTGTTTGAATTAAGAGTTTTCCCACTCCTAGACTGGTTGCCTAACCAAGGTTAAAGTGCCCAGTCTGTCCTACTATTTACCCATAGCTGGAGGGAGAGTAGAATTCAAACTTTTCCCAAGGGTATTACCGCTAAGTGAAATGCAGTTACCACGTCCAGGATTTGAACTCGGGTCGACGAGTCCATTTCCCATGACTTTATCTATTACACCACGCGCTTCCTAAATAGAGCCCTTTACCCGATCCTAAATAGAAGCCTAAATATCATTATGGACAGCAGTTCACAATAAAATGCTAACTAGAATCGTTCACCCATATCCTAAATAGAAGCAACATAGACTGCTATCATGAAATTCCAATTAGAATGTTTCACTCCTTCTTGAACAGCAGCATAAATATCATCATGGACAGCTGTTAAATAAAAAAATGTTAAATAGATTCCTTCACTCCTTCCTAAATAGAAGCAGCAATATCATAATGGACTGCTCTTATCTATGAAATGCCAATTGGCAGTCAATATTTAGGAGGATTGAAGCACCAGTATCATCATGGATTACTGTTCCATCCAGAACCTAACAGTTTAACTGGAATCCTTCAATCCTTCCTAGATAGAAGTATCAATATCATCATGGACAGCTGTTAACTATAAAATGCTAATTAGAATCGTTTACCCCTTCCTAAATAGAAGCCTGACTATCATCAGGGACAGCTGTTAACTATAAAATACTAAATAGAATGTTTCACTTCTTGCTAAATAGAAGAATCAATATCATCATGGACAGCTGTTAAATTAAAAAAATTCTAAATAGATTCCTTCACTCCTTCCTAAATAGAAGCAGCAATATCATAATGGACTGCTCTTATCTATGAAATGCCAATTGGCAGTCAAAATTTAGGAGGATTGAAGCACCAGTATCATCATGGATTACTGTTCCATTTTAATGTGTCGCCCCAGAAAGAGATAAAATCTTAGCGAATAATAAAAAGAAATCGAGCAAATTTTGTTTTGCATTCCTATCATCTTACTCAGTCGTGTGAATGTTTGCAATATTATTTTAAGGGTCTCAGATAGTTTATTCTTATCAAAAAAATGGGGGGTATTATTTGCATTTACCAAATGTGGGTGACTGGGGGGGTTGAGAAGAGGGCGAAGACGGCGTGACACGCGCCCACGCTCGACTGCGACTCTGGTAGAATGCTGACAGCCGGGTCCTTTTCCTTCTCGGCGGGCGCCAAACGAGAACCAACATGAAAGAAGGAAACTTGTTTTGTCACACACTTTAACTTCTTAATGACATTAAATGTTGTCACGCAGTTCTGATAACAATGGCATCTTTCTATAAATGTCTAAACACTTGGAAAATAATTTCTCGGCAATTCCCACACACAGGCACACACAAGATAATACATTTTTATCTTTTCCATTTTTCGATTCAACTAGTTAAACCATTGGCGCGACCTTGTGTCATATCCTATTGCTAGCTAGCTGGTTGGCTATGTTTTAGAGGCCTCTCATTATAGTATAATGTTTAGCAAGCTAGTCTTGCACATCCATTACGACTATGGACAGCAATTGACTATAGAATGTTGACTAGAATTATTTACTCCTTCCTGAATAGAAGCATCAATTTCATCACGGATAGCTGTTAGATATAAAATGCTGATTAGAATCCCTCACTCCTTAAATAGAATGATCAATATCATCATGGACAGCTGTTAACTATAAAATGCTAATTAGAATCCTCCACTACTTCCTAAATAGAAGCATCAATATCATCATGAACAGCTGTTAACTATGACATGCTAAATATAAACATTCATCCCTTCCAAAATAGAAGCATCAATATCATCATGGACAGCTGTTAACTATGAAATGATTAGAATCCTTCACTCCTTCCTAAATAGAAGCATCAATATCATCATAGAAAGCTGTTAACTTTGAAATGCTATTTAGAATCCTTCACTCCTTCCTAAATAGAAGCATCAATATCATCATAGAAAGCTGTTAACTTTGAAATGCTATTTAGAATCCTTCACTCCTTCCTAAATAGAAGCATCAATATCATCATAGAAAGCTGTTAACTTTGAAATGCTATTTAGAATCCTTCACTCCTTCCTAAATAGAAGCATCAATATCATCATGGAAAGCTGTTAACTTTGAAATGCTATTTAGAATCCTTCACTCCTTCCTAAATAGAAACATCAATATAATCATGGACTGCTGCTAACTATGACCTACTAAATATAATCCTTCACTCCTTCCTAAATAGAAGCATCAATATCATCATGGACATGTGTTGAATATGAAATGCTGATTAGAATCCTTAACTCCTTTCTAGATAGAAGTATCAGTATCATCATGGACTGTTGTTAACTATAAAATGAAAACCAGTATCGTCCCCCCTTCCTAAATAGAAGCCTAAATATCATCATGGACGACTGTTAACTATAAAATGTTTATTAGAACCCTTTTCTCCTTCCTAAATAGAAGCATCATTATCATCATGGATAATTAATAACTATGAAATGCTAATTAGAATCCTTCACTCCTTCCTAAATAGAAGCATCAATATCATCATGGACAGCTGTTAGCTGAATGCCATTAAACGTTGTTTATATTTCTATAAATGTCTTAACACTTGGAAACTTTTTCTCGGCAATTCCCCCCCCCCCCCGACACACACAGGCACACAAGATAATAATCTTATTATAATGGAGATAGTGTGTTTTTTCTATCAGTAACCGAAACTACATTACAAATCAACTAACTGGTCCCTTTGTTATTTTACATCACATTCTCCATGATTTTATTTTCATTTAACTCTAAATTATTAATTAAATTGTTTTACATTATTAATATATGGTGCCAATGTATCTCCTTGTAGGACTCCAGCGGCGATGTCAAAGAAATCTGTGTCACCATCAGGTGAGCATGCCTAGACTACGTACTCAGAACATCCTTAGATACCATAAAAGAAAAAGTTTTCACAAAAAGGCAAAGAAGCAGGCGATATCCCGTAGAAACAGTCACAGATGCAGACTATGCTAATGACCTTGCACTTCTTGCAGATACACCAGCATATGCTGAGTCACTACTACATAGCTTGGAGGAGGCAGCAGATAATATCGGCCTCTATGTGAACTCCAGTAAAACGAAGTTCATGAGTTTCAAAAAGAAAAGAAACATCTACACACTCAACAGCACGCCTCTCAAGCCAGTAGAACAATTTACGTACCTAGGTAGTAATATCTCATCCACAGAAAGCGATGTTAATACACGAATAGCAAAGTCATGGTCGGTCACAAATAAATTATCAGTCATATGGAGGTCCGATCTCCCTGACAAGCTGAAGCGACAGTTCTTCCAGGCTGTGGTTGTATCAGTGCTGCTATATAGCTACACCACTTGGACCCTAACGAAACGTCTTGAGAATAAGCTAGATGGAAGCTGCACAAGAACGCTGCGTGCAGTCTTGAACAAGTCATGGAAGCAGCACCCCACGAGGAAGCAGCTATACGGTCACTTGCCCCCCATTTCACAAACTATTCGAGTGAGACGGACTAGGCATGCAGGACACTGCTGGAGAAGCAAGGACGAGCTCATAAGCGACGTTCTCCTGTGGAAGCCAACACATGGACATACAGGTGTGGGGCGCCCGGCAAGGACCTACATTGACCAGCTATGCGAGGATGCTGATTGCTCAGTAGAGGACCTCCTAGGTGCAATGAATGATAGGGAAGGTTAGTGAGAGATTGTCATGGATATCCGTGCTAATTGCGTTACATGATGATGATGATGATATTATTGACCATATCATAAAAGCATCAATATCATTATGGACTGCTGTTAGCTTAATGATATTAAATGCTGTCACACAGTTCTGATAACAATGGCAGATTTCTATAAATGTCTAAACACTTGGAAAACCATTTCTCGGCAATTCCCGTCCTTCGGGACGGGGTCCGGTGTGCTTCGGCCACTGGACTGGTGTGTTCAATTAATAGCGTCGGTCCCAGGGGGCTATCCCCCCAGGCAATATCTGCCCCCTTGGTGTCGGGGCTGGGTTTATTACCCAGCGCCTGAGGCGCCCCCTTGAGGGGGAATGCCGAAGGGGTCGACGCAATTTTTGTTCTTTCTCACCCATGAGCTTCGGCTTGTGGGTTGGCTCACGTTAAAGCGAGGTAAAAAGTGGGGTATGAGACAAATACCCATTTCTCGGCAATTCCCACCCACACAGGCACACGGGATTATCATCTGGACAATAATTGTTTTTTCTTTCTTTTCCATTTTTTTCGATTCAAACTGGTTTCCCCGTTTGTGCGACCTTGTGTCACATCCTACCCGCAGTTATCTGGTTTAGTACGTTTTATGGGCATCTCTTTATAGTGAATGGTCGGGTTAGCTCAGTCGGTAGAGCGTTCGGCTAGAAACCACATGGTTTCTAGTTCGATTCCGGTCCTCGCCAACTCAGCGCATGAGTAGCACAGGGATCTGTGCGGTAAAGTAAGGAGTTGATGGTAGGTGTGGCGTTCCACCTCAGATGTCAAAAAACAATCTCCTTGGTCTAGCGCTAGTGAAAAGGGGATAGACTCCCTCGCTGATTGGCTGATACCGACTTCAGGCCGCCCCGACGACTTACTTTATAGTGTAATGGTTAGCTAGTTAGTCCCGCACATCCATTACTACTGAATAGCGAGTTCAATTCTCGCTGGATTCCCCATAACCACAACCTCTTGTTATAATCATAGTTAATTTTCTTTGTTACAATTTTCGATTCAACTGGTTTCCATATTTGTGCAACCTTGTGTCACATCCTAACTGTAGCGACTTGGTTGGGTATGTTTTATGGGTATCTCATCATGGAGTAATTGTTTACAAGCTAGTCTCGCACATAGACTATCAGGACCTGTGTATATACCACAGTACGATGATCTAATTATTACAACGTTTGATATGTTTACTTAAGAGCTATTTCAAAATAGTTCAATACTAACAGGACCTGTAGATATACCTCAGAATGATAATTTGATTATTACAACGTTTGATATGTTTACTTAAGAGCTATTTCAAAATACTTCAATATGTAAAATGTATTATAATCTTGATTTAACTTTCTCGTACACTTTTTTCTTTCTTTATTTCTTTTCCTATGTTCGACTGAAACAAATTAACACGATCGACCTCTCTCTCTATTTTTCTCCTACATTCTTTCTTATTTTATTTTTTCTGTACAACATGTCCTTTTTCTTTCCTTTCTCTCTTTATAATAAAACCGGAATTATCCATTATTCAGCCGAGGCTACAAATTTACAAAGTCAGAAGAAAAGATACATAATTATATGTTATTCTCTTACACCATTTTCTGTTTGCCACCTTTGAGCAATAATAATGAAGATTTGATTCATATTCTTGAAGATAATTAAATAAAATAAAATCTAAATATTAACAGCATGGATCTTTTTCTACATTTGAAATAAAACACTGATTTTTCTTTTCAGAATGTCTGTGCACTTTTTTCTCACGACACCCCTCCGCTCCCGGTCTTTTTTGCATAGGGATTTTAATGGGACATCCTACTAGGATCCAAGTCCCGATTCAGTTATAATGAACCTGCGAGAATAGCTTTTTGTCCCCTCACTTTATATCCAGGTGACGCCGGGTAGCCATTTCTAGTATCTAATAAAGAAAGAAGAATAAACATTAACAATGTTTCTCTGAATGTTTGAGATGAGGCTTGAGGATTAGTATCATCTACAATATTGCTCTGTATATAATCTAATTCATTGATTATTATACATTGAGCTCTCTTAGGGATTTATAAAAATCCTTGTCTGAGGATTTATTTTTGCACCAAGAAGAGCAAACAGTATGGATGTACAGTGAGTGTTCGATGATCCAAAATAGAATCATACCTTACTTAACAATCATATGGATTAACCCTAGACACACACACACACACAAACACGGACACTTATTCGTATACATTAGTATTATCTGCGTTATTCGGAGTATTGTCCTCATCTTCATTTTTATCTGTACAACGTTTCGGTCGATATGCCCTCCGGCCTTCTTCAGGTATTTCTTGTCGAATTCGGGAACCTTCTCGGACTCGGGAACCTTCTTCCGTGATGGCTCCCAATTACGACAAGAAGGTTCCCGACTACGAAAAGAAGGTTTCCGAGTCCGAAAAGAAGGTTCCCGAGTCGGACAAGAAATACCTGAAGAAGGCCGGAGAGCACATCGGCCGAAACGTTGTACAGATAACAATGAAGATGAGGACAATAGTCCGAATAACGCATATAATACTAATTAACAATGTTATTCTGCTTTGAGTTTTAAAATTTCATCATTTACTGTTTTCTGCCTTCATTTTATTTCATGGCGATTTTATTGATTTTTTTATTTTATTTGTTTATTTATTTTGTGAGAAGATAATTTCCCATCAAATTTAAAGGAAACCTTTCATAGCTTCAAAGAATTCTCTCCCTTCAAAAGCTTTTAGTTACGACGTTTTCATTTCTCTTCGCAAAAAAGAATTAATTTTCTTTTTTTTATCAAAAAAAAAAAAAAAAAAAACTATTAACATAGGTTATTAGATATTTTAGTCTAAATAAATGTTTTATCTAAATTAAAAGGCTAATTATTTTTTGTTAGTTTTTGTTTGGCGCGTTGATCCCCCATATTGTGAACAATAACTTTTCTCCGTAATTTTTTTTTGTGGGGGGTTGGGGGTAGAAATTAATTTTACATTTTTGGAAAGATGATTCAATGGTGGAACATATGAACAACCAACAAATGTTTTTAGTGATGTCGGTAGTAGGACGTCTTACATTGTGAAACTTGGGTCTAGTAAATAAGAAAAAAATATTTATCCTTCTTTTTTATTTATTTTATCTAATAAAGAAAGCAGAATAAACAATAGACAAAAAGTTTTTTTTTCATAGTGACTTTAATGGGAGGCCTCCTACCAGGATCAAAGTCACGAATTATTGTGAACAATAACTTTCTCCATATTTTTTTTTAGAAAATGAATTTTACATTTTTGGAAAGATGATTCAATGGTGGAACATATGAACAACTGTTACATAATCTATGCGGTTGCATAAGATTATTGTCAATCCCCTGTATTTCTAAAGGGATGGCCCTTTTCATACCGCGGGACTTTCCATGGAAGATTACAGAAAGCCCGCGAAATACGTAAAGCCACGTGGGAACTGGTTGGGTCCTCAGTTTTCAGTTAGACGTCGGGCAGATAAGGTCTTTCTGCCTTAGCTGAAGCTCACTGCATACACGCGTTATGTTAGTCAGATATTTAGTTACATGAAATGTTTAGTTAAGGAAATAAAAGCTTAAGAAAAATAACACGGTCTTGTGATTAATGGGTGTCTTGGTAACAGGACTGATTAGAAGAAGAAATGAGTTGAGTGCGACCGAACATCAAGACGAAGCCTAAGATGTTAGAAGAAGGCGTAAGATAGAAAAGATGAACCACAGAAGAATAGAAGAAAGTAAAGAAGTAATGAGAAGGGTATGCAACACAACTAAAAAATTGATATTATCGTGATGTCAGTAGTAGGACGTCTTACATTATGAAACTTAAGTCTCGTAAATAGGAAAAACATATTTGTCCTTTTTTCTTGATTTCATATAATAAAGAAAGCAGAATAAACATTAACAATCTTATTTTGCTTTGAGTTTTAAAATCTCACCATTTTCTATTTGCTGCATTCATTTTGTTTTATAGTAATTTTATTGATTTAATTTATTTATTTATTTTATTTGTGAGAAGATATTTTCAAATTTAAAGGAAGCCTTTCATAGCTTCAAAGAATTCTCTCTCTTCAAAAGCTTTTAGTGACGACGTTTTGATTTCTCTTCTCCAAATACGACGTATTTTTCTTTCTTTTATATCCAATAAATCCAACGTATTAATATAGACAGACCTGTTCGATATCAAACAATTCATATCTGCAAGAAAAATCAAACGCGTGCTGGTGCGTGAACTCATATATTAAAACGACTCAGCCTTCCTGGAATACAACCACCAAGACGCACAAGAAATGGATATTAAGTGTCAAATTTCAATTTATTTAATTCAATATTTCGGAACCATGACATTCCTTTATCAAGATAATCTAGACTGACTGTTTCATGTAGCTTTTTGCGCCTTTATAGCTAGGATTGCTGGGCGTTAAAAATTAGTTTTTACTCTCGTCCTTTTTTCAGTAACAAGAGGTTAACTAAAAAGTTTACAAATAGATAGATAGCTACAATTTTATGTAAAATGTATGTGTAAAATATTCAAAATAATAATTTAATTATTAATTAGTAGATGCTCACATCAATTTATTTGAGAGGGACAGAACTAAGTTTCCATTTCAAATTATTTTATTTTTGACTCTTTTACAAACCCTCTAACATTGACCACCCTGTCGTCTGGGGCGTTAGAATGCACCGACTGCACCTCTGCAGAGGCGTAAGACTCCCCCAATGGGGCCACCTGTTGGCCGTGGGTGGCGACCCGTGATGCTTAAGGATAGAGCCCAGGTGGATGAGCAGTTCAGGACATGCAATACTCCACTTTGGCCCTATCTTGGGCTAGACGGGCGGTCGGAGAGGCCCCCATCGATCAATCGGCTGGTCACGCCAAGCCCTAGCACCTATATGATTTTCCCAACCCTATTGCCCTTATGGCAAGGCCCAACCCCTTTTTATCATATGGGTGCTAGAAGGCGGTGGCTGCGGGTCTACATGTCCTGGGAATGACGTTAAACTCTATCTGATGGTGAGGTTCCAATTTTGGAGGTTTGGGGAATGTGGAGCACCCCTTCATCACCATTGCTCCCTGGTCCACTCTGACCCGGAGTGGTAGTACCTGTTAGGGTCCCATCTATGGGTTAAATAGAACAATGTATTTATTAAAAAATTGTATTATCCATTAAGAATTGATTTATTTCAAAACTCTATCGGCATTAAATGGCCCACTGAGGTTGATATGCCGTAAAACAAAATTAACCAAACCAAACCTAACCTCTAACATTGAATTTGTAATTCCCACCATACTCAGGCAATATATTCCAAACATTAATTTTTATACCATCAGAATGGCGTTTTTTTTTTGTTTTGTTTGTTTGGTTTTTTTTTTTGTTGCTAGTATAGATAATAAATTAAATAATCCAGAAAAATACCATTCAATTTTTAGCATAGACAACATTTAATGTCTTGCTTTAATTTCCAGTGCTTCACATTTCCTGTCAAGTAGTTACTTGTCTTGCATTTCCTTTGTATCAGAATGTCTGTGCACTATTTTTTGACGCCACCTCCCCGCAAAGACCGGATCAACTAAGTGACTTTTTGTTTTTCATATTGACTTTAATGGGAGACCTCCTACCAGGATCCAAGTCACGAATTATTGTGAACAATAACTTTCTCCATATTTTTTTTTGGGGGGGGGGGAGTAGAAAATGAATTTTACATTTTTGGAAAGATGATGCAATGGCGGAACATATGAACGAACAAGAAAATTGATATTTTCGTGATGTCAGTTGTAGGACGTCTTACATTTTGAAACTTAAGTCTCGTTAATAAGAAAAAAAATGTTTATCCTTCTTTTTTCTTTATTCTATCTAATAAAGAAAGCCGAATAAACATTAACAATCTTATTTTGCTTTGAGTTTTAAAATCTCACCATTTTCTATTTGCCGTCTTCATTTTGTTTTATAACAATTTTATTCATTTAATTTATTTATTTATTTTATTTGTGAACAATAACTTTCTCCATATTGATATTTTTGTGATGTCGGTTGTAGGACGTCTTACATTTTGAAACTTAAGTCTCGTTAACGATAAAAAATATTTATCCTTCTTTTTTCTTTATTTTATCTAATAAAGAAAGCAAAATAACCATTAACAATATTAGTCTGCTTTGAGTTTTAAAGATATTTTTATTTTATTTATTTATTTTATTTGTGAGAAGATATTTTCAAATTTAAAGGAAACCTTTCATAGCTTCAAAGAATTATCTCGCTTCAAAAGATTTTAATTGCGACGTTTTCATTTCTCTTCTCAAAATACGACGTAATTTTCTTTCTTTTATATCCAATAAAACCAATCTATTAATATAGGCCGACCTGTTCAATATCAAACAATTCAGATCTGCAAGAAAAATCAAACACGTCCTGGTGAGTGAAATGTATACAGACGACACTACCTTCCTGGCACACAACCACCAAGATGCCCAAGAAATAATCACACGATTCACGTCACCTCAGTTAAATAATGGACCATTCCGTTTTTATCATAATGAAAGAAAGGTAAAAAGAATATGCTACACAGTAAAATCATAGTAAGAAAGAAAGAAAGAAATGGGTCATCCTGTAGTCTTTAAGAAAGAGCGCTTGTCCAGTGGAATTGGATCCTTGGTAATCCTCTGGTAAAGAATCCTTTGGCTCTTCTGGTAAAAAGTCCTGAGTATTGTAAGTCCCTTCTCAATGAGTGCTAGTAGAACTATGGCCAGTATCAGTGTTTAAGTAGTGTATCAGTCACGCAGTATGGCTAGTGATTGGCGGAGGAATAAACCACGTGACTACAGCAAGTCTATACATTTAGGTGGGGAATTTGGGCACACCTTATATACCAAAATAATTCCAATAAGTAGGGGAAAAGTAAAGAGAGTGGGTGGGCGCGCGGAAGCGAAACCGCTTATGTTTCAATCGAACATGATAAAAAAAATGAAAAGAAGAAAAGAAAGAAAAAAAAATGAAGAGAAAGTATCATGGATATAGAAATCACAACCTTAATAAAATTAAATTTGAATCTTGAACTAACTTACTTAAATGTCTTTAAACTATTGCTGCTATTTATATAACCACATTAGAAAAATAAACGTTACTACAAAACACCAGTACGAATAGAACAATGTCAAAGTTGTTTTGTTTTTTTCAATATACCCATCCGCTGATGATTACCCAGAAAGGGACCGAAATTACTTGGGAACAGATTAGTTATGTCAAATCTATCAGCCAATTCCGGTCGCATATTGTATCATCTATTCGGTGACATGAAAGGATTGAAAACATTATATGTAGACAAAAAGATGTCAGAAGTATTTAATCAAAAATTTCTGAATGAAGAAATTAAGATTTTAAAAATTATAACGGGATACAGCTGTCCTTATTGGTGTATTCTAAAGCCCCAAATGATAGGGCTGTAAGGTTTGAGGTTATTACTGTTAGTTATTGTTGGTTGGTTGGCTTAGAGGCCTCCCAACGTAGGTACATATATGGACGAACAATACTCCGACGAAGGTGTGAAATGTAACGACGTAACTTAATGAGCACGTGGAGAAAATATATATAACAGGAATACATGGAGGTGCATGGACTAATGGTTAGAGTCTTAGGAAATGGACTCGTCGACCTGAGTTCAAATCCTGAACGAGGCTGTTTGCATTTCACTTAGCGCTAATACCCTTGAGAAAGGTATGAATTCAACTCCCCCTCCAGCAATGGGTAAATAGTAGGACAGACCGGGCTCTTTAACCATGGCTAGGTAACCAGTCTAGGAGAAGGAAAGCTATGAATTCAAACCTGTTAAACTCCGCTTAATAAATTGCCCTTGTGTCTCATCCTGCTCGTTCGGAAGGGTTGGTAAATATGTATAACAGGAATACATGTATGAGATAAGATACATAAGCAACACATATAGAAGACAAGATACAATATAGGAGTTAGAAGCATAGATAAATGTATTGTGAAGAGGGTAGAACTTCATCCTACAGAAGTAGGGAGAGTCCATTAAGTAATGTCACTTACTAAAGACAGGATGGACTAAAAGGGAGGATCAAAGTGTAGTATCTGTTCCAGATTCTATGCTTTGAGACATACCTTCTATACACGGCCTCGGCTGTGGGTTCAGTGTGCTTCGGCCTGTGGACCAGTAGAGTACAATTAATAGCGTCGATCCCAGGGGGCTTTCCTCCCAGGCAACACCTGCCCGCTTGACTTAAAGGGGCTGGGCTGGGTTTATTGCCCAGCGACTGGGGCGCCCCCTTTGAGGGGAAATGCCGAAGGGATCGACGCAATTTTTGTTCTTTCCCATCCATGAGCTTCGGCTTGTGGTGGGCCCACGTTAAAACGAGACCTTGTGCCCAGCCCATACAAGTGGGGGTATGAGGAAAATACCCTTACTAAAGACAGGATGAGTGGCGAAAGCCCCCCCCCCCACCTGAAGGGGTGTAGACGCAAACCTCTGAGCCATTTGTGTTGGTTGAATTCCGGAGACAAAGAAAGTTAAAAACTGGCGCTTCAACCATTAAATAGCTAACAACCCTGGTAGTAGCAACCTAGAAATAAGGGAAGATAACTCTTCCAGACCAAACAAGGGCAGATAATCACTACAGGGCTATCAGAAATTAGGGACCATATGATCTTTAGGCACCCCTTTTGCGATCTCGATTGGTGGGAACATTTTTTCTATTTACACCGTCAAAATCCGTTTGTTTGTTAGGGGTTAGGGTAAGGGGTTTGGGTTAGAGTTAGGGGTTAGGGTTAGGGGTTAGTTTTATAATTTAAAAAAACTCTAAAAATTGTCTGTTAGCAATTAAACGGATTTTGACGGTGTAAATGGAAAAAATGGCCCCACGAATCGAGATCGCTAAAGGGGTGCCTAAAGATCATATGGTCCAAAACGGATTCCGCAGAAATCGGTCCACAACCTCTCAGATCCTGACTATTCGACGGATCATAGAAGGGGTACGAGCAAAGAATCTAGAGACAACGCTAATATTCGTAATTTCTCCAAGGCATTTGATTCCATACATAGAGGACCTGCATTGACCAGCTATGCGAGGATGCTGGTTGCTCCACAGAGGACCTCCAAGGTGCAATGAATTATAGGGAATGTTGGCGAAAGATTGTCATGGATATCCGTGCTACAAGGGCGACATGATGATGATGATGAAATGGAAAAAATGGCCCCACGAATCGAGATGGCAAAAGTGTTGCCTAAAGGTCATATGGTCCGAAATTAGGACAAAATGTTGAAAGTTTACACTGACTTTTTCGCTAATAAGTTACAGAATTGAGATCTTGTCGTAACGTTCTTATCTTATTGTCATTAAAACAAATATAATGAACGTATGCCTCCAGGATTTCCACTCCATCATCTTGGTCTTCCGGTGATTTGTCATTCAACCGGAAGTGGTCGTGTCCATGGGATCATAATCAATCGGTCGCCAAGAGTGATTCAACATTCCGACTGAAATTAGTGTGCAGTGATATTTTGACTCGCGAGTTTAATTATGATTGCGTGAAAATACTTTGTATTAAGAATAGTTATTTAAAACTATAATTCTTTACTAAGGATTATTATCATTAGTTACTTGATTTGGTTTGGTTTGGTTTGGTTTGTTTTACGGCATATCAACCTCAGTGGGTCATATAATGCCGACAGAATTTTGAAATAAATTCATTCTTAATGGATACTCAATTTTTATAAACATATTTTTCTATTTAACTCATGGGACCCTAACAGGTACTACCACTCCGGGTCAGAGTGAACCAAGTAGCAGTGGTGATAAAAGGGCGCTCCACATTCCCCAGACCGCCAGAACTGGAACCCCATTATCAGATAGAGTTTAAAGTAATTCCTGTAGACATGTTGACCCTCAGTCACCGCCTTCTAGCACCCATGTGATAAAAAGGGGTTGGGGCTTGCCATAAGGGCAATAGGGTTGGGGCAATCACATAGGCGCTAAAGTTTGACGTGACCGCCCGTCTAACTCAAGTACGGGGCTAAGTCGAGTGTTGCATGTCAAGGATTGTTCAGCCACCTGGGTTCTTTCGTTAACCATCACGGGTCGCCACCCCCGGCCAACAAGTAGCCCCATTTGAGGAGTCTTACGCCTCTGCAGAGGTGCAGTCGGTGTATTCTAAGGTCCCAACCGACAGCGTGGATAAGTTTCTTGAACCGTATAACTGAGTTCAGATAAATGATCATTATCAAATAGATGTAATTAATTACTTGAAACTATATAATAATTAGGATTAGGTATTCTTGTACCATATAATTGTAAATTATTTGTATTAAACAGGAATACTTAATGACATTCAAGAAGGGCGGATCAGAGTTCAATTTTCTCTGATAGGGTCCACCTGGAGAGGGGAGTCTGATGTTATAAGACCCGAAACTCCCCGGGGAACCAGGATTTGACATCACTGACGACGCCCTCCAAAACGTATTAGAGCACATATTCAATGACTAACCTTTATGGATATGGATATTCCAAGTCTCTTATTAGATTTAAGTATCTAAGTCTCAGTATGACTGTTGCAAATCCTTGGGTCAATATTCTAATAAATTAAAGATCTATTCGTAAAATTACACAGAGCGAATCTGGAAAGGAGGCGGACTTACCACACAACAGGTTTACCGGAGGAACAGAGAATCGTTGCGAAACCCCAAAATCTGTAATGATGCTGGCGAAACATTAACAATTGTCCGCAATTATGCATCCTGACAATGTTTTACAAGAATATTTGTATTAAGAATAGTTACTTGAAACTATAATTGTTTACTAAGAATTATTATTTACATGAAACCATATGAATGTGTGTAAATTGTTTGTATTAAAAATACTTACTTGAAGATCTAATTGTTTAGTAAGGATTATTATTATTAGTTACTTGAAACCATATAACTGTGTACAAATTATTTGTATTAAGAATAGTTACTTGAAGCTATAATTATTTACTAAGGATTATTATTAATAGTTACTTGAAACTATATAACTGTGTGCAAATTATTTGTATTAATAATAGTTACTGGAAGCTATAATTGTATACTAAAGATTATCATTATTATTATTAGTTACTTGAAACCATATAACAGTGAGCAAATTATTTGTATCAACAATAATTACTTAAAGCTATACTTGTTTACTAAGAATTATTTTCATTATTATTATAAGTTACTTGAAACCATATAACAGTTAGCAAATTATTTGTATTAAGAATAATTACTTGAAGTTGTAATTTTTTACTTAGGAGTATCATTATTAGTTACTTGAAACCATATAACTGTGTTCATATAAATTACTATTATCAAATAGAAATAAATACTTGAAACCATAAAATTATTAGATAAGCAAAACCAGTTAATCAGGACTTACACTTTATAATTTCATCTTGGACGATTTGGACGGTCTCATTTTTAATCAAAGGGTGTTGCAAGATGATAACGTTCGTAAAAAACGAGTTCAAGTTCGTCCAGGAATTGAACTCGGGTCGAAGAGTCCGTTTCTTACGACTCTAAACATTAGAGCACATGCCTCTAAGGTTTAATGCTTATCGTCATAGATGATGGAAACGGCGGAGCGAGTTCAAATTACAGACGAGGTTGTTAGCATTACGTTATTCCAAAAGTCCGTGTTACTTTCCACTATTATCTAGACCAGTGATTCCCAACGTGGAGCCTATGCCCCACTGGGGGGGGGGGGCAATTCAATAATATTAGGGGGGCAAAATGAAAAATATAGTAATATCAACATTTTTATTTTATTTTTCCCTATATGGGTAAAAATTATAAATTGATAGGGTAAAATTGTAATTACAACCCAGCTGAACACAACAGTTTGTGCAATCTAGTCAAGTGTTCACCCACTAATGTTATCGTGCATCTGGCACCAGCTATATATTATTATATAGCAATTATAGCAATTATACACATTATAAAATGGATTTTCTTTGATTAAATTTGAAGTTAAACCCTTTAGTTTTATTTTGAAAGATACAATTTTTTATGTTATACTTTTTCAAAACTGATATTGTTATATCATACTAAACAATTAACGAGTGGTGGACATGTAGAAATGTGTTATAAAAAAGTGGGCCATCGTACTAAAATGGTTGGGAACCACTGCGTTAGATGTAATATAGGTTTTATAAAAATATTCATAAGAAACAAAAGATGTAAAAAGGGCGGATGAGCTCCAGGCGAGCCAACGGCTCCCCACACTGATAGTAATTGAGATTGGGGTACTATTCACATAAATCCCTGTAAAAAATGGAGTAGATGGGGCTCCTCAGCCTTGGTTGGCAATCCATCTAGGACAAGGAAAAGTCTATTATGAAACCTCTACTGCCTCGCGGCTTTACCTCATACTAAGGATAAGCTAGGGGAGTAAACCCCGAAATTAAATCCAGAGCTGGAGTCCCTAAAGGTGGTGTGATGCTGAACTCAGCGCTATCCAGCAACTCCTGCAACACTATCGTTGCCAAACTGCATTGGTTGCTCTACCTTTCATTTGGATCACGATGACAGTGTAGAGAGGGAGGACCTGCTACTTGGGCAACAGCTCATCACTATATGATGTAATGGGGCGCTTTCCCGGGTTCAAATCAAAAGATTCTTACCCGTTCATAACTGTCGGGTAATTTTCCATGGACCCTCTGATTTTAAGTCTAACAGACCTCATTCAAAATTCTAACTTCAGGTACGTTCATAATTTATAACTGCTCATAAATTATGTATTATTACCTTGAAAACTTGGTACTAATGCAGAATAGCGCACAAGAGATAATATCATTAGGTTACGTATAAAAAGCATTACATTTCACGGAAATACCCGAAACCTTTGAGATGCTATGATTATCGGGTCAGAGTTGACCTATGTGCAATGGTGATGAAGGAATGCTCTACATATGGAGCACCCCTTCATCACCATTGCTCCCAGGTCCACTCTGACCCGGAGTGGTAGTATCTATTAGGGTCCCATCTATGGGTTAAATAAAAAAATGTGTCTCTAAAAATAAATTGAGTGTACATTTAGAATTAATTTATTTCAAAACTTTGTCAGCATTAAATGACCCACTGAGTTTGATATGCCGTAAAACAAAACAAACAAAACCTTATTATGTATCTACCAGCCCCTCCGCATGAGTAGGATGTGACACAAGGGCAATTTCTTAAGCGGAGTTTAACAGGTTTGAATTCTGAGTTTTCCTTCTCCTAGACTGGTTACCGAGCCATGGTTAAAGAGCTCTGTCTGCCCTGCTATTTGGCCATAGATGGAGGGAGAATTGGATTCATACCTTTCCCAAAGATATTAGCACTATGTGAAATGCAAACAGCTTCGTCCAGGAATATGAACTCAGTTTGACGAGTCCATTTCCTACGACTCTAACCATTAGACCACGTGCCTCCACACACATTATAATATCACAGTTTTAGCTACATAAGGTTTTTGGAAAAAGGATTTTTTTTCTTGAGTTTTGTTACGGGATTGAAAGATAAGTCAAATTCAATATTTGTTATCGATTTTGTTTTCTTCCAAACGTAAAGCTAAAATAGATGACTGTAATCTGTATGTAACGCAAGGGGTCGTCGTTTTCAGCGAAATATGCGCGAATCTATGGCGTAGGCAGCCTGGTGACCTTCCGCCTTCTATTTCGTGAACAAATCAATCAAAATTCGGTGACTGGAAGCAAGTTTAATCTCTGTAGAATAGACAAAAATATATGTCTTTCCTATTTCTATTATTGAGGCGACAAAAGGAAAGCCAGTTAAATATGTGTACGATATAGATAAGAAACGGAGTTGGTTGGGTTTTACGGCATCTCAACCCTCGTTGGTTATTTTATGCAGAAGACGTTTTCTTTTATTCATTTTTGTTTGTGTATTCAATTTTTTAAATCCAATATTTTTAACTAATTTTTCTATCTAGCCCATGGATGGAACCCTAACAGGTACTACCACTCTGAGTCAGAGTGGACCTGGGAGTAATGGCGTTGAAGAATAGACAAAAATATATGTCTTTCATATTTCTATTATTGAGGCGACAAAAGGAAACTATTGTTGGGTTATTTAATCTATAATCTCTTAAGAGTAGACAAAATATATCCCTTTCATACTATTGAGGCGACAAAAGGAAAAGCCTTTTAAATATTTGTACGATATACACGAGGAACATGATTGGTTGGTTGGTTAGTTGGGTGGGGGGGTTGGGATTTTACGGCATGTCAAACCTTGTTGGGTTATTTTATTTATAATCTTTGATGACTAGATAAAAATATGTCTTTCATATTTCTACTATTGAGGCGACAAAAGGAAAGCCAGTTAAATATGTGTACGATATAGATAAGAAACGGAGTTGGTTGGGTTTTACGGCATCTCAACCCTCGTTGGGTTATCTTATGCAGAAGACGTTTTCTTTTATTCATTTTTGTTTGTGTATTCAATGTTTTAAATTCAATATTTTTAAGTAAATTTTCTATCTAGCCCATGGATGGAACCCTAACAGGTACTACCACTCTGAGTCAGAGTGGACCTGGGAGTAATGGTGTTGAAGAATAGACAAAAATATATATCTTTCATATTTCTACTATCGAGGCGACAAAAGGAAAGCTAGTTAAATATTTGTACGATATATTTAAGATTGGTTTGGTTTTACGGCATGTCAACTATTGTTGGGTTATTTCATCTATAATCTCTTAAGAGTAGACAAAAATATATCCCTTTCATACTATTGAGGCGAAAAAGAAAAGCCTTTTAAATATGTGTACAATATACACGAGGAACATGATTGGTTGGCTGGTTGGTTGGTTGGTTTTGGTGGGTGGTTGGTTTGGGGATTTTACGGCATTCAAACCTTGTTGGGTTATTCTATTTAAAATCTTTGATGACTAGACAAAAATATGTCTTTCATATTTCTTTTATTGAGGCGACAAAAGGAAAGCCAGTTAAATATGTGTACGATATAGATAAGAAACGGAGTTGGTTCGTTGGTTGGGTTTTACGGCATCTCAACCCTTGTTGGGTTATTTATGCAGAAGACGTTTTCTTTTATTCATTTTTGTTTGTGTATTCAATTTTTTAAATCCAATATTTTTAACTAATTTTTCTATCTAGCCCATGGATGGAACCCTAACAGGTACTACCACTCTGAGTCAGAGTGGACCTGGGAGTAATGGCGTTGAAGAATAGACAAAAATATATGTCTTTCATATTTCTATTATTGAGGCGACAAAAGGAAAGCCAGTTACATATTTGTACGATATATTTAAGATTGGTTGGGTTTTACGGCATGTTAACCATTGTTGGGTTATTTTATCTATAATCTCTTAAGAGTAGACAAAAATATACCCCTTTCATACTATTGAAGCGACAAAAGAAAAAGCCTTTTAAATATTTGTACGATATACACGAGGAACATGATTGGTTGGTTGGTTGGTTGGTTGGGTGGTTGGTTGGGATTTTACGGCATGTTGGGTTATTTTATTTATAATCTTTGATGACTAGATAAAAATATGTCTTTCATATTTCTACTATTGAGGCGACAAAAGGAAAGCCAGTTAGATAGTTGTACGATATACACGAGAAACCTGATTGGTTGGCTGGTTGGTTTGATTTTACGACATGCCAACCTTTGTTGGGTTATTTTATACCGAATACGTTCTGTTTAGTTTTTTTTAATTATCAAAAAAATATTTTTTTATGGGTATTCAATTTTTTACCTCAGTTTTTTTTTAATTTTCGAATTGTATACATGGCCTAGTGGATGAGGTAGTTGGGTTAAGACAGTTCTAAGTGACAGTTAGTTCTGGATTCCGGGTTCAATCCTGAGTAGCGGCAGTAACATAGAAAAATAATTAACACAACTCCTACCCGAGCTATGGTTAGCGGAATGAGAACAGGATACCCCCGTGGACTGAATAAAAGATTAGGTTCAAAGTTCCGTGATGGCTCCCGATTACGACAAGAATGTTCCCGAGTCCGAAAAGAATGTTCCCGAGTCTGACAAGAAATACCTGAAGAAGGCTGGAGGGTATATCGGCCGAAACGTTGTAGAAATAACAATAAAGATGAGGACAATAGTCCGAATAACGCAGATAATACTTTTTTTTCTATCTAATCCATAGATGGAACCTTGACAGGTTCTATCACGCCGGATCAGAGTGGACCTGGAATTAATGGCATTGAAGAGTAGACAAAGTATGTGTCTTTCATACTTTTAAATTGCGGCGACAAAAGGAAAGTCGGTTAGATATTTGTACGATATATTCGAGGAAACTGGTTTGTTCTTTGGTTGGATTTTAAGGCACGTCAACCCTTTTTGGGATATTTTATTTATAATCTCTGAAGAGTAGCCCAAAATATATAAAGATATTTGTAAAATATACTCGAGGAACCTTGTTGGTTCGTTGGTTGAGTTTTACGGCATGTCAACCCTTGTTGGGTTATTTTATGCAGAAGAGGTTCTGGTGTATTAATTCTGTTGGGCGTTCAATTTTTTCACTCAATTTTTTAAAACTTATTTTTTCTATCCAACATATATATTGAGCCCTAACAGATATTTATACGATATAATCGAGGAACCTGGTTGGATGGGTTTTACGGCAGGTCAACTCTTGTTGGGTTATTTTTTAATAATACTAGCAAAATAAAAAAAACACCCTCGGGCGATGTAAAAATATTTTTTGAAAGATATTGCCGGGGATGAGAGCTGAAAATTCAATGTCATAGAGTGTGTACCATAAGTATGTAAAATAGTCAAATTTATTAAAGAAAAAAAAAAAGAAAGAAAGAAAGACAATTTGAAATGGAAACATTTCCGATAACTTTAAATATTATATTTAGAATAAAACAATCTATATATAATATATTAACGCCGGCATCTTATTTATTGAAACAATGAGATTTGTCTAACGTTGCATGCTCACATTTTGAGTATATTTATTCTATGTTATGACGTTGGATTATGTGTTGGTAATGTGACGTAAACAGTGACGCAGTTTTTTTTATAGAGAAAAACCGCAAGCGAATCTCCATTATTAATAGATTTGAGAGTAGACAAAAATATGTCTTTCATATTTCTATTATTGAGGCGACAAAAGAAATCTCGTTAGATATTTGTACATCTAGTCGACGAACTTGCTTGGTTGTTTGGATTTTAGGGCATGTCAACCCTTGTTGGTTATTTTATTAATAATCTTTGATGCCTAGACAAAAATATATTTATTTCATATTTCTACTAGTGGGGCGACAAAAGCAAGCCAGTTAGATATTTTTACGGTATTACACAAGGAACCTAGTTGATCGTTGGTTGGGTTTTACGGCATCTCAACCCCTTGTTGGGTTATTTATGCCGAAAAACATTTTGTTTTATTCATTTTTGTTTGGGTATTCAATTTTTTAAACTCAATATTTTTTAACTAATTTTTTCTATCTAACCTATGGATGGAACCCTAACAGGTACTACCACTCTGAGTCAGAACTGAGAGTAATGGCGTGAAGAATAGACAAAAATATATGTATTTCATCTTTTAATATTGAGGCGACATACGGAAAGTCAGATAGTTTATTTCTCTGAATGTTTGAGATGAGGCTTGATGATTAGTTTATCTGCGTTATCAGACTAATGTCCTCATCTTCATTGTTATCTATACACCTTTCGGCCGATATGCTCTCTGAAGAAGGCCGGAGGGCATATCGCCGAAACGTTTTACTGATAACAATGAAGATGAGGACAATAGTCGATTAACGCAGGATAATGCTAGTTAGATATTTGTATGAATTACTTGAGGAAACCCCATTGGTGGTTGATTAGTTTAACGGCAGGTCAAGCCTCGTTGGACTATTTCATGCCGAACTCGTTTTGTTTTATTCATTCCTGTCGTGCATTCAATTCCTGAATATTTTAAATCTCATGTTTTTCTATTTAACCTATAGATGGAACCCTAACAGGTACTACCACTCTGTATCAGAATAAAAATCATGGAGAATGTAAAATAGCAATATAGTTTCGGTTACAGACACAGAATCTCCATTAATAATAGATAAACGAAGATTCTAAATGTGCTGAGGATGTACTTTGGACCAATAGCTGCTTGACGCAGTGAGGTCGAAGTATTTTTTGTTATAATGGAGATTGTGTGTGTGTCTGTCTGTAACCGAAACTATACACTACTCAAGTCACAATTCCTTAGTTATTTACTCACATTCTCCATGGTTTTATTTTATTTAAACCTCAATTATTAATAAAATTGTTTTGACATTATTAAATTCTGTTGACCAGATCTACAGTATTTGCCTCATACCCCACTTGTATGGACTGGGCACAATGCCTCGTTTAACGTGGACCCACCACAAGCCGAAGCTCATGGGTGAGAAAGAACAAAAATTGCGTCGAAACCTTCGGCATTCCCCCACAAGGGGGGCGCCTCAGGTGCTGGGAAATAAACCCATCCCTGCCCCTTTAAATCAAGGGGGAAGGTATTGCCTGGGGGATAGCCGCCTGGGATCGACGCTATTAACTTGTAAAGATCCAGGGCCGAGGCGTTGCCATGATCTACATGATATTTATCGCGTACTCCACTTGTACGGGTCAGGCACAAAGTCCCTTTAACGTGGGACCACCACAAGCCGAAGCTCATGAGTGCAGGTGAAAAATTGCGTCGATCCCGTCGGCATTCCCCCCTCAGGGGCGCCTCAGCACTGGGCAATAAACCCAGCCCTGCCTTTAAATCAAGGGGGCAGGTATTGCCTGGGGATAGCCCCCTGGGATCGATGCTATTAACTTGTAAAATCCAGGGCCGAGGCGTTGGCCAGGATCTACATACTAATAACATGCAATTGTATATATATATATATATACAACAGAATACCGTTTACTGTGTGAACGGAAGGCTAATTTGCATATTTGATATTTAAAATTTGATTTTAATAAAATATGTGCTTAGTATTATTGATTTTCTAAACAAAATTTGAACATGCAACATTAGACGTCCTCATTATTTTTTTAACAAGTTTTAATAAATACATGACTGGTATTATATATCTATATTAGTTTGTTTTATTTTAATACATATTTAAAGTTTACATTCAAATTGTTTTATTTTTTAATCCTTGAATGAATTTGAGGATTTTACTTACTTAGGGTATAAAACCCTCTGATATGAATTTCTCACTCCCACCTTCTCAGGGAAAATTTATTTTACATCGCCCGAAGCGCTTTTTTTAAAATTTTGCTAGTATATATAAATACAATTGCATGTTATCAGTATGTAGATAAGGCCAACAGTATTAATAAGATGAAACAATTTTATTAATAATTAAGGTTTAAATAAAATAAAACCATGGAGAATGTGACGTAAAAACAAAGAATTGTGACTAGAGTAGCAATATAGTCTCGGTTACAGACTGAATAACACACAATCTCTATTATAATAAGATGGGAAACGTTAACAGCCTCGTTCAGGAATTGAACTTGTGTAACCAAGTCGATTTCTTCTAGGATAACCATTACACGATGAGTGCCTCATAATATAAAGAAAAACAAGTAGTAACTTGACATACGAGTGCTCCGACTAATTAAAAATAAAACTAAGGAATTGTCACTGGAGTGGTGATATAGTTTCGGTTACAGAGAGACAAACACAGTATCTCCATTATAATAAGATTGGGCCAATGTTTTGGTTTGCTACCCACGACCAACTGGTGGCCCTATTAGCGTAGTTTCACGACTCTAAAGAGTGCAGTCGGTTTATTCTTAACGCCCCACCGACAGGGCGGCGAATGTGACGTAAATAACTAAGGGAATTTTGACTTGAGTAGTGATATAGTTTCGGTTACAGACATACAAACACAGTATCTCCATTATAATAAGATAAACGAAATTC
>CM042180.1:42903120-42913120 GCA_023376005.1 Doryteuthis pealeii | reverse complement strand
ATACATATATGTATACATATAAAGCAGACATATACAAACACATATATATACATGTCTTTGTATACCCACACACACACACACACACATATATATATATATAAAAACATCTATAGAAAAAACACACACCATATGTATATAACCATCTTAAACACACACACTCGTACACACACACCGTATATATATATATATTATATTATAATCATATATAAACGTCTCTCTATCATATAACAATGTATAATATACACTATATGACGTATATACTATATATTACATATACAAACCATATTCAAACACCAATATGCAACAAAACCACACATACACGCACAGCACACTCATACACAGACAGTATATATTATATATATATTTAATAATATATATAAACCATACACATATTATTATACACATATACATATATTACATTACAAACACACAAATACAAACACACACACACACACCACACACACACACACAACACATATATATATATACATTATATATATATATATATACTATACTATATACTATATTTATATATATAAACCTCTCGGTTTAAGTTAGGCTGAAATATTATGGTTGGTCTCTATCCTCTTTGATTTCCGACATTGTGGAATCCGAAACCCCGAAAGTGTATTTGTGTTAAATATAGTGAGTTGACCTAACCAAGACACTGAAAAAGTATTTTTTCGGCGGGGGATCTTCCTCAAGAGGAGATAGGGAAAATGAATAGATAAAGATCAGAGCCAGTAATGTAAAATGAAAAAAAAGAAAGAGAAAGAAAAGGGAGAAAAGAGAGAAAGAAAGATAGAAGCCAATAACGCATAGGGAAGAGAAAGAAAGAAAGAAAGAAAGAAAGAAAGAAAGAAAGAAAGAAAAGATTGGAGTCGATAATGTAGAGAGAAAATAAATAGACAAAGATCAGAGCCAGTAATGTAAAATGAAAAGAAAGAAAGAACAGAAAACTTTCAAACTCTAACTATTTGTCAATATAGTGTGCGTTGATGAAAGTATCTCTGAAATGTTAGGCAGATTCGAAATAACTGATTCACTCTTTAGTGTCCGTTCTTCTAATGGAATACCTCATATAATCATACATGATTAATAGAGACTGTCACAAATGTAGTCAACCCTGAACATGTCCATGTTGTTTTTGCCCGGAAGCCCGAAAAAATTAGAAATGTTCATTAAATTGGATAATAATAATATTAATAATAATAATAATAATATATAATAATATATATGAAAAACAGCAAAGACTAGAAAACAAAAATGGGAAGAAAAACAATTATACGGACGCTTCAAACGACAAATCGGAGAGGTTGCACAATGAAAAAACCTGGGCGTGTGAAGAAAAGGAAAACCTTAAAAAGCGAAACTGAATCACTTGTAATTGTTGCACAAAATATGCCATAAGGACAAACTATATCAAGCGAAAATTGATAAGACCCAACAAATAGTAAATGTAGCTTTCGGTATAGAGATGAGACCGTAAATCATGTACTATGTGAATGTGACAAACAGCAAAAGGGAGTACAAAAGTAAGACACGACTGGGTTGGGAAGGTGATCCACTGGGAATTATGCAAAAAATTAAATTTGCATGCAACAAAATGGTATATGCATAAACCAGAATCTGTTCTTCATAACGAAACGCATAAAATCTCTGGGACTTTGAAATAAAACGGATACCTTATCCCAGCAAGAAGACTAGACCTAGTGTTGATAAACAAAAAAGAAAAGTTATGGAATATGAAAGTCAAAGTGATACCAATTGTTAGTTGGTGCACTTGGAACATTCCAAAAGGATTAGAAAAGGGCTTGGAATGTTGGAAATCAGAGGGAAGTCAGAACACGCACTGTTGCAATCTGCCAGAATACTCAGAAGAGTTTTGGAGACTGAGGAGACTTGCTGTCATCAGACTCCAGTGAAAGAAATCAGCGTTAGCTGATGTGAACTCAAAAGGGGTAAATAATAATAATAATAATAATAATCAATAATAATAATTATTATTATTATTATATTATTATATTATATTATTATTATCTATTATAGACAGACAGACAAACTATAATGGATATCCGTACCGGCAGCATAAACATGATGATGAAGCCTAAACTGAACTCATGAGAGAGACAGACAGACAGATAGACAGACAGACAGAGACACAGAGAGAGACAGACAGAGGAGAGAGACAGAACAGAGAAGAGAGATAGAGACAGAGACAGAGAGAGAGAGAGAGAAGAGAGAGAGAGAGAGAGAGAGAGAGAAAGAGAGAATAGAGAGAGAGAGAGAGAGAGAGAAGTTTAAGTATCCAGTGCAATCTGATTACTATTAGTAGTAGTATTATTTGTGGTAGATCAACTGAGATTCAATAAAAAAAATCGTAGAAAATGTGAATGTTGTTTTGTAACTTAGTAGAAGGTCATTGACTTTATTCCCGCCAAAGTAGTTTTTTCTTTTCTCTGAATTGGTGTATTTTCAACATGGCTGACTTTGTCAAGTTTCATTGTTATTATCTTATTGCCGCTTTTTTTTTTCACACAATTTTCATTTCAAGATTTCCTCCAAGACTACTAGACAGATTATTTCAGATTAATGTTTATATCTTCTTCTCTCTTCTTCTTCTTCTTCTTCTTCTTCTTCTTATTAATTATTATTATTATTATTATTATTATTAAACTACTTCTTCTTCTTCTTCCTTCTTCTTCTCTTCTCTTCTTCTTCTTCTTCTTCTTCTTCTTCTTCTAGTTTGCTACATTCGCAGAGTATATGGTTACAGTCTCATTCTCTATTACCGCAAAGTCTACATTTACTATTTTGTTGGATCTTATCAAATTTCGCTTTTGATATATTTGTCCTATGGCATTATTCCGTGCAGCAATTATTAATGATTCTGTTTCTCTTTTGAGGTTTCCCTTTCTTAACCAGTCCAAGTCTTTTGATGTGCAACCTCTTCTATTTGTCGTTTGAAGCGTCATATAGTGTTTTTCTTCCCTTTTTGTTTTTTAGTCTTCGTTGTTTTTCTGTTTGTCCATCTTGTCGCTTCTACTACTTCGATACCGGCTTTCACAACTTAGCGTAAGAGTAGAACAGAGATCTGTACGGTAAAGTAAGGAGCTGATGCTTGGTGTGGCGCTCCACCTCAGAAGCAAAAACAATCTCCTTGGTCTAGTGCTAGTGAAAGGGATATACTCCCTCATTGATTGGCTGATAGCGACTTTAGGCCACCCAACGACTTACTTTTACTTTATTTTATTATTGTTTTTGCATTTTATTGTAGTATGTGTTTTTCACATCAGCGTTAGCTGATGGTATTTCACTGGAGTCTGAGTGACCTCCTCAGATCTTCAGGATCTTCTGAGTATTCTAGTACGAAGGGTGCGTACAATTTGCCCCTCACCTTTCAAGATCGGCGATTAAATAGTTAACTAACCACGTATTCCGGCGTTTTGATTGACCGGCTTTAATCCCTACACCAATCAGAGTCATTACGTTAAGTGGTGGGCTACAGCACACCTTATATTAGAAAATATTAGGCACCTCACGTGGTGTAATGCAAGCTAGATTTGCAAACCATTGTTAGTAAGAAAAACTTATTTCTGTCGCTCGTTCTCTTTTATGTTGTTGTTGGTCTCGGGGAAATTTCCATACGTCTCAATTTAATATCGGTAGTTCCTCTAGTAAACGCTATTTTTTGTATATATAATACAATTGCATGTTATTTGTATTAGATATGGACAACACTAATAAAAGGTGAAGCAATTTTCTTAATAATCTCAGGTTTAATATAATAAATTGAAAATATGGAATTGGTTGAAGTAATAACGAAGGGATTGTGACTGAGTAGTAATTAGTTTCGGTATACAGACAAAAAACACAATCTCCATTATAAATAAGATTGTTTTTTTTCGTCTTTTTTATGTAGTTATGTTTTCACATCAGCCTTAAGCTAATGGTATTTCACTGGAGTCTGAGTGCCTCCTCAGGTCTTCAGGACTCTTCTGAGTATTCTAGTACGAAGGGTGCGTACAATTTTCGCCCCTCCCACCAAAAGAAAACTTAATTCTGTCGCTCGTTCTTTTTATTGTGTTGTTTGGTCTCGGGAAATTTCCATACGTCTCAATCTAATATCGGTAGTTCTCTTAACTCTGGGATCATGTCTCTTTAATTATGGCTTTAAAACATCCTAGTTTCTTTTTCTTGTACATCAAGCATTTCGTCCTGGGTAAGGGATCTTCTCTTCTACACTTGGAAATATTCTTACGTGTATGTGGGAAATTGTCACGCAAGTAAAAACAACACCTCTTTTAAAAAATCAGCACTTTGTTTTTATGGAATCATCAACTAAAATATGCCAGAAGAATTATATATACACACAACACACACACATGTATATTTATATATATATATATATATATATAATATATATATATATATATATATATATATATATTTAAAAACAATTTTTTTGTGATGAATCAAAGAAAATACAGTGCTCAATCACAAATTGTGAGAGCTAATATTTATTAAATCATACTGAATTATAAAATATGATATTGAATGTAATAATTTCAATAAAAAATGGATTTTCGACAAAGGACAACACCATCCACCTTTATATTATATTGGAAAAAATTCCATCACCATATATAAAAATGTTTTTTTGAAAACATATACATCCTTTAACAAACGGAATTAAATTAAAAATTTAAAATTTAAAAAATTTTTTAAAAGAAAATTTTTTCTATTTTTAACGAAAAAGAGAGGTAACTTCGTTGACATTGTTACAAACAATGCAATTTTTGAAAAAATTAAAAAATTAAATTTTAAATAATCCGAAGTGCAACTAGCGTCCGTGAAAGCAACCGACGTTTTTTGCGGTCCAGAATGTGACATTAAGAAAAGATCTTCAATAACACACATGGGATCTAACTCAACAACTGATGATTGCCCCTAGCAAAGAACCTGGGTAGCTGTTTATAATAAACATTAATCTATAAAAACTCAGCAAATTAAATAAATATATATACATATATGTGTGTGTGTGTGTGTGTGTGTATGTGTGTGTGTGTGTGTGTGTGTGTAAGTGAGAAAAATGAAGTGAATCTAATAATTATGTTAAAGATAATGGAGAGATATTTTGGGATGAAAGAAATTGGAATGATCTTAAAACAAACGTACTGTATAGATTTTTGTGAACTTTTCAGGCTCCAGTTGAGAGAAGCTCACAGTAAAGTACGGTAAGAAGAGCTGATGGTAGGTGTGGCGCAAAAACACTCCTTGGTCTAGCGCTAGTGAAAAGGGTGATATACTCCCTCACTGATTGGTTGATACTGACTTTAGGCCACCCGGAATGAATTTACTTTTTTTTTTACTGCAAGCATGTGGATTTTATAACTACCCTCGATTTTACAAGCACACACACAATTTAATCTTAAACTGCATCTAATGGTGAATATCCAATTCTGGGGAGTGTGGAGTACCCCTTGATCACCATTACTTTCAGGTCCACCCTTTAGGGTCCATCTATGGGTTAAATAGAAGAAACATGAGTTTAAAAAGGATAAGTTTAAAAAATAATTTGAATACCCATCGAGATGAATAAACAATGTCTTCATCATTAAATAACCCAACAAGATTTGACATGCCGTAAAATCTAACCAGCCAACCAACAATTTAACCTGTAGTAGCTATTTACTTGCACCATTCAAGTGGACTGTTTAGAATGTGGGAGGTATTTCTATCACACCCTGTATAAATCATCTTTAAGTAGGTGGTCATTTTTTAGGACCAAGATTTTATGGTTCTGATGTGTTTTGGCAGAATCCACTATATATAATGTTATTTTCATATCACTACTTCGGTTATAGCTTTTTTGCTATCTAAAACGGTTGGCCATTGAGGTAATGTCACATTCAATTGTTTCTTCTTATGACCTTAGTGCGAGATAGAATCCTTAGTNTGTTTGCTTAGTTGAAGAACCATAGTTGTTCCTCGATGTTAGAATCCTTTGGTTGTTCCTTGGTGAAGATCCTTGTGTTAAGCTGATCCGTTTTTCCGTGTCGAATACGTGCAAATGGAACGGCTTTCTAGATCGGCGATTAAATAGTTAAACTAACCACGCATTCCGGCGTTTTGATTGACGGGATTTTTAATCCCCACAACCAATCAGAGTCTTTAGGTTTAAGTGGTGGGCTTACAGCCAAGGCCCTCTAAGATATACAACAGGCCTATCCACTGAACTCCAACTCAGCTGTGACATCAGTATAAAGTAGTGCCAAGGAAGAAGGCGCCAGTCGATTCATTACCTTCTAATGTCCGCGAGTTCACCGAAGTGTTTTTTAAATATTCAACGACTTTTTCTTTTAAATATTCAATTAATTAATTTATTTTTATAAACAAAAATGCCTTTTTAAGTATTTGGTCCCTTTTTTAATGGAATTTATATGATGCCACACAGTTTAGTGTTTTTTTTCGTTTACAAAAGAGAAAGAATTATATGAAAAATGGATTCTATACTATGAAGACAAAACTTTAAAAAAAAATAGTAGGTAATTATTTTTTGTATTAAAACTAAGTAAATTAAATAGTTAACTAACCACGTATTCCGGCGTTTTGATTGCGGATTTAATCCCCACACCCAATTAGAGTTTCTTTAGGTTTAAGTGGTGGGCTACAGCACACCTTATAATTAGAAAATATTAGGCACCTCATCTGGTGTAATGCAAGCTAGATTTGCAGACCATTATTAGTAAGATCGATTCTCATTTGGCGCCCCGTACTTCTGGCCTTGTGTCACTGCTAAGCTTAGTAAATAACTATATTACAAAACTCGAGTTCAAATCCTCGACAAGGCTGTTTGAATTTCACATAGCGCTAATACCCTTGGGAAAGGTATGAATCTAATCATACTTCCTCCATCCATGGGTAAATAGTAGGACAGACTGGGCTCTTTAACCTTGGTTAGGTAACCTGTCTTGGAGAAGAAAAACTCTGAATTCAAACCTGTTAAATCCGCTTAAGAAATTGACTTTCTGTCGCACCCTGCTCGTGCGGATGGACTGGTTTTCGACCTTCTTTGGTCTCATCAGCAGTGCATGCCATAATCTCCGCCACTAGAGATTGAACCAGTGGACCACAGAGTGAAGAGCGGAAACTCTGCACCTGTGCCACCAGCCCATGCCACAAACGGAGAATGTCAAATCATCTAGTCAATGGTAATGATAATTCACGTGCAGCCACTTAACCTATATTTGTCTTGACGCCCATCGCAGGATTACAGAGGACAAGGTCACCTCCAGGACAGCGACTTCCCAATTCGGGGTCTGCATCCACAGACACACAACCTAATGGGCAAGGGATACATAGTAATTCCTTCATTTCTTAAATTAATGTATATATATATATATATATATATATATATATATATAATATATATATATATATATATATATATTACAAAATATTCAACACATACTCACAACACACATTGCAAGATGATAACGGTCGTACAAATAAGGAAACACGAGTATTATTATTTTTAATCTGAATTCGATACTGTGTCAATCCGAGACGTGTTGACATGTCTTTAAATCTAATCAATCAATCAATCAATTAATTAATCCAACATTCGATTGTCCCATTACACACAGATCGACGGATTCTAAAAGTATTTACAATCTCCAATCAGGTCGGGCTAAAATGGAGATTTCGACTCGTACAAATGTCGATTTAATCAGTCATTCAATTACCCCGTCCCCCGCCACCCGTATCTCAATTTCAACTTGCTAACAGAATCTATATCATAATTATTTTACAATGAGCCAATTACCTTAGACTTAATTATTGGGGTAATGAAATTAGTATGACACAATGGCTGACGGATTAGAATGCAGACAGGTCAAGGGAAACGATTTCGTAATTATCAGTTAATATAACTGCAGTTATCTAAAGTGTATAGACATTTTTTTTCAACTTTATCGGAAACGAGCGACGCGATTGGACTGAAAATGGCTTTAATTTACAAGTTAGAGCTAGGAATGCTATATATCATCCTGTTAATATTTATCTATCTATCTGTTCATGTAAAGTGGGTAGCTTATCTAAGGTATAGTGCTATACCTCAACAAAAAAACTCTTCTTGGTCTAACATTAGCAAAAAGGGTTTGACACCCTCGCTCGCCGGCTGATACCGACTATAGGTCACTCCACTAAATTTAATTACTATATGTATCTGATCAAGCAGTTCCCAATAAACAATGCCATATATATATATATATATATATATATATATATATATATATATAAATGTGTATGGTTAGCCCTATTATACTTGAAGAAGCAGTAGTAATCCAAAATACAGTGTTATTAGAAGAGTGCTCAATATCTGTGATAGAGCGTTAATAGATAGATAACTTAATAAATAAATAAAAGTTTTAGCTTATATTTATTATCATTGGAACAATTTTGCTACCATTTGGTTTTCTTGCTCTGTTGCAGTCTTCAGAAGACTGCAAAATTGTTCTAATGATAATAAATATAAGCTAAACCTTATATATATATATATATATATATTATATATATATATATATATATATATATATATATATAAGTGCTCTCAAAATAGAACTGTCCGCGTGTAGGTCCATAATTTAGGTGAGACTAGCAGCGGCTAACTGGCGTCGCCTGGGTAGCGGAGGGATTTTTTAAAGTTAGTCCCGCAGATCCATTATTACTGAATTGTGATTTGAATCCTCGTGGGATGCCCCATTTAAATCCCTATCTAAAAAAAAAGACCTTGCATTGATCCAGCTACTCTGAAAAGAAATGTTAATGTCTACTATCTAAAATATCAAATGAAAAAAAAATCCGCACTGTTATCATTTAAATTTTATTTTTTAATTATCTTCACGAATATAAATCAAATCTCTATTATTTTTGCTAAAAAACCAAGCCCTGGTGATATTTAATGTGTATATATATTTACTTTGTCATTAATTGTTTTATTTTCGAAGTTTCTTCCGGACATACATATATACACAACTACCTTTCATATATGTATAGATGGCAAGAAAAAAAAAAGCAAACGTAACAAAAAGAGGTTCGCGAGAGAAGACTGGTCTATTTATAAGATTACCTCCCTATGCTGATTGGTCTGACCAACCAATCAGAAACGAACAACGACAATATAAATTTTTAAAACTACAAATAACTTCATTTATGAATCACTAGATTTGAATTAACCCAATTAGTGCCATCTTCTATTTATTTTAAAAAATCGCTGGCGAGTCGAGTTTTGATATATATCCACGAGAAAGATGCGATGCAATGGCAACTTTTAATTTGCAGTTTAACGGATTTGCATGCGACTTGCATTATATATATTATATATAATATATATATATATATATATATATATATATGTTAACTTTTCTTTTGATCCTGTCTCTAAGAATCTATCCTTTTAAATATTAGATACTCAATTTAAGTAATTTAACTTTGATGAAATACTTTGATGAAATACGTCACGCCTCCAATTGAATGAACTTTTTCTTTATATATATATATATATATATATATATATATATATATATATATATATATATATTTACTAGCAACAGAAAACACCCGGGCGTCATAAAAATTAATTTTGAAAGACATTGCCTGAGAGGGTGGGAGTTAAAAATTCAATGTTAGAGGGTTTGTATCATAAGTAAGACAAATCCTCATATTTATTAAAGGAGTAAAAAAACAAAAACAAAAAAAAAACAATTTGAAATGAAAACTGAGCCCCGTCTCACTCAAATAACATGTTCTGAGGTTGAAGATCCCAGTCTGCCTTATTATTCATTCATAACTGGAGAGATGTTTGTTGGATTTATACCTTTCCCAATAGTATTAGCGTCATGCGGAATATAAACAGCCTAGACCAGGATTTGAGCGCGTCTCGTCGGGACTATTTCCTACAACGCTAACCATTATACCACACGCATCGATTTGAGTT